>CM026213.1:25151152-25353652 GCA_014839995.1 Xenentodon cancila | reverse complement strand
GAAGGTTAGCCGCAGCAAGACAACCAGTACATGTGTGTGAATGAGAAGGACACAAGTGGAACAGGGAGGTTACAGGGAGCAGAGATAAAGGTGGAGGATTTTAAGTACTCAGGGTAGACAGTCCAGCACAACAGAGAGTGTGGAAAAGAGGGCAAGAAGTGTGTGAAAGCAGGATGGAAAGAGTGGAGAGAAGTGTCAGAAGTGACAAAAGAGTATCAGCAGGAATGAAAGGAAAGGTAGCAGAAATGAAAATGTGGAGATTCTCTTTGGGAGTGACAAGAATGAATAAGATCAGGAATGACTACATCAGATGTTAAATGTTTTAAAAATAAAGTCAGAGAGGCCAGACTGGGATGGTTTGGACATGTACAGAGAAGGAATAGTGAATTCATTGGGAAAAGGATGCTAAGGTGGGAGACGCCAGGCAGGAGGCCGAGAGGAAGACCAAAGAGGAGATATAAGGATGTAGTGAAGGAGAACATGAGCGTGGTTGGTGTGGATAACGTTAGATGGAGATAGATGACTTGCTGTGGCGACCCGTGAAGGGAGCAGCCGAAAGAAAAGAAGAAAGAAGAAGATAATGGAAGGATGGATGGATGGATGGATGGATGGATGGATGGATGGATGGATGGATGGATGGATGGATGGATGGATGGATGGATGGATGGATGGATGGATGGAATATTAGACAGATAAATGTGAAAGACCTATTTGCACAGCCTTTATTTGTTCTCCTCTCGTCATGTGACTTATGCTCTGATTGCTGTGTTCATCCTCAGATCTTCATCAACGAGCTGTTGGCAAAACTGGACGGAGTTCATAAGCAGGATGAGCTGCAGAGCGAAGGCATCGAACACCCAGTCATCTGCCACAGCCATCATCGCCACGAACCCTACCACTTCAACAACCCACGCCAACAGTTCCACCACACCCAGGGCCAAAACCAGACCCTCTGATGACCCCTATCCGCCACAACCCCCCGCGCCCCCCCAACACACACAAACTGTTTGACTTAAGCACATCAGTTAGGTCAGTTATGTTGGACTCTGTGAAGCAAGTATCAATGCAGGATTCAATACACTGTAACACTGAGAGAACTGCTTACTTGCTCAGGCTTAGATGATCAAGCTCATTCAAATAGTTCCTACATTAAAAATATTTTAAGTAAAAGAATGAAATCTAACAAAATTCTCCTAAGATCCATGATTAATACTTTAAATCTATCTTGTCTCACGTTTTTGCCTGGCATCCTCATCCTGGTGACAAAACTCCATGAAGGCTCTGCTCTGGTCAAACACAGTCCAGCACGGAGCCTCTGTAAAACTGCAGTTTGTGCCTTAAACTTTATTTTAGAGGTTTGGCACAGGAGATTTAATTAGTGAGTTTTATTGGTGTTGGTTTATACTTAGAGAAAGGCTTATTGCATGTCTATATTGGGATGGATTTCTTATATCTATTTAAAAACATGTCACTTCTACTTCTACTGGGCTGGAAACATTAGTCTCGGCCTCATTCTTGGAGTTTTTGTCTCTCGCCACATAATTATGGTTGGCTATAAAGATTCCTACCAATAACAGAAGAATGTAGAATTAAAAAGTAGACTTACTTCTTTAACGTTTACGGTAGATTTTACCCTCTGTTGGTTCACAAATACGTTGCGTTACACTAGATGACTAATTTCAGAAGCTCATGCCTGCCTGTCTTATTTAACATCTGTTAAATCATGTTGTTACTTATTACCATAATAACATGACAAAGGCACAGATTCGGGATGTTGTGACAGTGGAAAGGATTTATTGGCATTACTCAAACACGGAGGCTTTTCAGTGATATTTCACTGCCATCTTTTTTTTTTTTTTTTTTAAATTTGTCATGCCAGTACATTCACTAAAATTGGATTCTGTAAAATATATTTTGCAGAAAGTCATAAAGAGTTATACAAGTAAACAACAAAAAATATTTCTGTTAAATTTGCTGGATTGTTTTGTTCATTGTTTTCCAGGTCAAAATGAGATTGGAGACAATGTGGATCATTCGAAAAAGACAATAATATCAAACAGGACAGTGATATTTGGGTTTATTTGGCTTGTGTAATAACAGAAAAGAGGAAGAACTGAAATCTGTTGTGCAAGTAGAAGAGTAGAACATAAAAAAAAAACGGATATATCCAATCCAACAAAATCGACTCAGTAGAAACCTGCGTGGTCATCAATAGATGTGGTCTGTTGTGTGGAGTCTCTATTAGTTACAGGCTGGCAACAAGATAAATGTACTAGTTAAGAAATGCTTGGTCACAATTCACCACCAAATTCAACCTTTAGGATTTTCTAGTATGAATTAGTTTGGAAGTTTAGTTAAGTTGCAAAATTCAAAATCCTTATTTCTAATATCACCTCGCCAATAACTCGTTTTTTTAAGCATCACTGGGTTGAAGGTTGTGCTGAATAGCCATGCTGAAAAATCAAGGGATGATTTACAACTTAATGATTGTGCTGAATGCACAGTTTGTGTTAGAATCAGTAATCTAAGATGAAGCAGCAACTGCAGTACATGTGTGCCGGACCAATCTGGACCACAGGCAATAAAACCAGAGGGTGTTAAATGTTTTAGAGTGAATGTGTCTCACATTGTCAGATCAACTGAAAGCACCCATCCAACTGTATAAAAATAACTTTAAAGAGAAAAGATGGGTCGTTTTAAACTGATGTGGAATGCATTTGACAAAATGTATTAAAAAAAAAAAAACTTTGGCGAAAAATAATATCTGTGATTGCAAAAATGATGTAGTTAGAATTCAAGGAAGGTAGTTCTGACAGGCACATAAGATTAGTATGATGTTGTCCTGAAGTTGACTTCTCCGTCTGTAGGCGTCAAAACGTCAACGGCTGCTTAAAAAACCGCCATATTAAATGCAATTTAACAAACTAGCCAAAAAGACAAAAACTTGTACAAAAAATGTGCGTTTTTGTTGCCTCACAGCAAGATCGTTCCTGGTTCAGATCCCTGATGCGGTCTCCTCTCTGTGTGGACTCTGCCTGTGCTCGCGTGGGTCTTCTCCAGATGCTCCGGCTTCCTCCCACCGTCCAAAAACATGTTTGTTCAGGTCAACTGGTGATTCCTGATTCCCCGTAGGAGTGAGTGTGAGTACCGGTGGTTGTTTCTCCGTGTGTGGGCCTGTGATGGACTGGTGACCGGCCTTTTGCGCATGGAGGAAGGAGAGCTGGGACTGGCTCCAGCAGACCCCCGGGACCCTGAATATGAATAAGTAGACACAGTTAGGAGGCGGGTGAGCGTGAGCGTGAGTCTTCTTTACTCTTTTCCTAAACCTGATGGTGTTTTCTATGTGGCCAAGGAGAAATGTTTTCGGGAATAGACATAAGGATTTTTGCTTTGACTCCAGACTCCCAGCTGGTCCAGTCTGTCCAGGGCCAGGTCAGGGTCTGCAGGTTAGGAAACATCTCACACGCGTAACGTTCCAGTAACTTTGGTTTGATGAACCAATGTTAAACTGCATGAATGACATGAAGGTGAAGTGTGTTTAGGTTCCTGACTTAAGTCCAAGGCAAGTCCAGATGTGGAGTCCAGAATCTGTATTGTTGCCGCAGGTGAGCACCGGGAAACTCAGGGACTGTATGGAAAACCTTGAAAAGTATATAACATATTACTTCTACTTCAATCTTTATTTTTGGATTTTGTCCATCGCTGGTAAATACCTGATAGTTTTCTTCGCATGTCCTGGTCCTTGGTTCATTTTTATGATTCAAAAACGTGAATGTTAAGGTGAATGTGTGTGAGGATTGTGTCTTGTCTTTGTTTGTTCATAAACCCTTTCACACCAGAAGAGCGTGAGACTGATTGAGTGGGCGAAACCTGAGTGACTGAAGGAACCTGCAGAGGAACATGAGCTGAGTCGTGTGAGGTTACCTCATTGGTTTTGTTTTATTTGTTTTATGTAAGGTCTTTATTTGTCCAACTTTACATTTACAGCAACCATAAAGGTTAAATGTTTTCCACCTCTTTGTTTCTGTGCATCATCTCTCAAACATGCAGTTGTAGGACAAAGCTGAATTAATGCCTCACAAACGCTGCCCAGTTCATTGAGCAAAATATATACTAAAATAAACATAATAAAATAATACTAATAATATTTGAGTATCTGAGATTTATTTAATACAGTATATTATAAAATTCAGATAATAAACCTAGAATAGACCTGGCAGAAGTCATTAGAAACAACATCATCATTACACCACCAGATGGCGCTAACAGCTTGATCTTCCTCACATTTTGACCCTTAATCTGAGGTTAAACGCGCTTGTGTTGTTTTATGCAGATATGAAGGATTGTTTGAACTATCAGATATCAGGATCACGAAATAATAGAGAGGATTAAATGAAAAATACAACAGTTAGATGCTTTATTCTCTCCTGTGCCCATGTCTAGAATTAAAAATTCTGTTTTTTAAAATCACAATTCATGCTTCCAATCTTTTTTTTTCTTTTTGTCCTGAAATCAAATGTTTCCTTGTCCAAGCAGAAACGTTTTATGCACATGAAGGTGAGTGTCTGGTGTCTGCTGCTGAAACATTTAAGGAACTAAGCTGAAAACAAGTAATGACGGGAATGCAGACTGAATCTTAACATTAACACAAAAATGACAGAAAGAAGAGAGAAGAGAGAGCAGCAATAATAATGCCTATATGACACCAAATTGTACTGGTGTACTTCACAACTGATCCGTGTGGTTGCAGCTGCCAGCAGTGAGAAGCAGGTTTAGGAGACAGATGGAGAAATGCAACATGCAGGTCATATTGCTGCATGATATTTATATGACCTGTGGAAAGAAGAGTTCACAGAAGCCCTCGAGGCTCTTAACGCATGATATAGTTAAGTTAATATTAGTTAAATTATAGATTGTCGCACAATCAATGTGCTAGTGTCTGAGGTGCATGAAGGAAGAACACCGGCTCCTTTCCTGCCTCCGTCACTGGGTGGCAGGGTGGAGCCCCAGGCAAAACAGAAATGATTTAAAAATCTTATCCATGTGGTATCTAATAACACCTTTATGCTACATTTCCTTGCTCGGTTATTTCTTAATCCAGTGTAAGTTCGATTCCCAGTCAAGCATCAATAAACTTCAGTTAGTTGTTATTTTGCGGTGCTGTAGTCCTCGTGTGACACCAGAACACAGCTGCGGCTGCACTGTTTCCATGATGTGCAGAAAATGAAAGACAACACAGAGGTAGGAGTCCTGACTGCCAGGTCATCCCATTTAAAATCTTCCTCCGAGGAAAAATGAACTGCTGATTGTGTAAGAATGGAATTTCTACTCAAGGATATGACACTGAATCGTCATCCTTATAGGTCTTTTTTAAAAATTCTACAAAAATCAGTAACACAAATGCAGAGACGGTGTGTCAGGCGGATAAAAATCCAGAAGAATGTTCTGTTCTCTCTGATGCAATAAGTCTAATTAGAAGAGTCCCTCGGGTACGGGTGTGTGTGTCTGTGTGTTTGGGGAGGGGGAGGGGCCGGGGTGAGGGGGCGCAGGACAGGTTATGGTGAAGCCTAGAGTCAGTGGTGAAGGTGGTGGTGGAGGGTGGGGGGACAGGACGGGCCTTTCCTCAGGAAAACATATCACCTTCCACCACAATAGAGCGCATCAGGAAACCGCAGGCAGCCACATTGCTCTCTTGAGTCACCCAGTACTTTCAGACACACTCTCACACTCGTCGGTCTCTCTCTCTCCCATCCTCACACATGCACACGCTCCACAGCCTGGCAGCTCTCTCAGCCGTCACTCTGCAGGATGACATTGTACTGAAGCTCAGCACTGCCACCAGGTAGGTCTCATTTCTGCACTAATGATGCTCGCATTTTCCTTTCGGGTCTGTTGGCACAGCTGCTTGGTTCTTTTGATGTCATCTGGTGGCAAATTTCAGATGACTCCTTTACTGTTCTCATGTATGTTTTCCACATGTTTTAACTGTCATTTGCAATATTCCCCGCATAGCCATTTGTTGTGCTCAGTCAGAAAGATTTGAAACAGCTAATTCCAGGAAATTCCTTTGTTTATTCTGTTCTATTGTTCATGCTATAATAAAATAAATAAATAAAATCACTTTCCTTACTAGTGACAAAGAAAAATCAATTAACCAGCATTGGTGACTGAGTTTTCTTTAACTGAGCTTAAGACTACGGATCTCCAAGAAATGTGTTCAGCCTTCAATACAAAACAACCTTCTAGCCTTTTGCAAGTGTTATTTCTGTCGTGTGCCTTTGTGCAAAAGCCAACACAAAAGAAGACTGTTCGAAAAACAAACTCAGGATTATACTCACTGAGAAAAAGGAGCATAAGACGTGACGTACGGAGAGAGTGTAAAACCTTCTCATATATCTAATGTAACTTGTATGAATCTTTTCTTAATCTTATGCTGTCTCATTTTGAAGAGGTCACTCTTACACATTTAAACAAAGACGAGAGCAGACTGTTTCAGGAACCTTAACTTCGAAAACTTGAAGGTCAACTTTACATTAAAGATGTGAAACAGGGAGACGCTTTGAAGACACTGAGTAAGGGCATGTTACTCAGTAACGTTTAAAATATATTTGTGTAAAAAATATCCTCCTGAACCTGACATTCATCATTTAGTCTTGAAAGAGCAGCTGCAGGCGACGGCGCTGTTGGAGGCGTTTGTTCATACAAACAATACAGACGATCGTATCCCATAAAACTATCTAAATCAGAGACATGACCACTAGTACATCAGTTGTCTTTGTTTTTTTACTTTGTTAATAGATAATAGTACTAATAATTTTAATTTACATTCCCCAAATCAATAGTCTTTTGATGTTTAGACTATGAAAGTATACCAGGCTTGAGTAGCATGAAACTGCAAGGAGCATTAGGATGTGTTTGGAGTGATGCTGCACTTCTGGTCTTAAACAAAACAATTCTCACAACAGACCGGAGGTGTCTGCATGAAACTGACCCTTTCCCGTTAATATCAATCCCCTTCTCTTCTGCTTCAAAAAAAAAAAAAAAAAAAAAAAAAATATATATATATATATATATATATATATATATATATATATATATATATATTTTTTTTTTTTTTTTTTTTTTTTTTTTTGTTCAATGTTCCTGCATTTCCCTGAACAGAATTTCCCTGCTGATCCTGAATGAGGGATCGTAACAACGGCACACGGCTTCACACACGGCTTCACTCTCAGAGGTTCACTTGGTTTCCATGCTCAGACTGTCGGTCTCTGACCGACAGCTGGCATACAGATTTTGGATTTGGCTTTACACATCTTACTCTGGAAGTACTTTCAAAGGGAGAAAATAAAGGGAGAGACTGAAAACAGTTGGCTCTTTTGGCACCAAGAAATAATTAGGCCTTTTTGTGACGTCCAAGAGTGTTTAAGCTGCACGATATTTGCATTTTTCAGGACTTTGGTCTGATCTTCAGCCTGTCTGCGTAAAATCTGAATGCTTTCCTGGTGCTTGAGTAGGTATCCTGTGGGTTCCCCAGCTTCCTCTCACAGTCCGAAGAAAAGTATGTTAAGTTAATTGGCGATCCCAAAATGGCTGTAGGTGTGTGTGAGTGTGCACGCCATTGTCCACGGCGTAGCTCACGTCTCCTGACACTGGACAGGATGAAGATGAAGTATTAAAAAAATGGATAGATGGAAGGAAGCCTGTTGAAATTTGATCTTTGACAGGAAAGTTTATTACAACATTTTGTGGCCATCTAATAATTTTTTTTTTTTATATTTTACAGTTTGTTAAAGTCTCAGTTGCAATCATGCCCATTCTGAAAAAGCTTCCAGGAAGATCTAAAAGCTGTCACGAGTTCCCCAGAGTAAACGGTGAACTGATCTTGCCCCGGCTGGACTTGGACCTGAGGGACTTAAACGATCTCAATGACCTGAAGGAGCTGACCGACCTGAAGGACCTGAACAAGAACCTGAACCCATTTGAGGATGTGGATCTGGGGGAAGATGAAAGGAATGGTGGGGACATGGGCCTCATCATGGGGGAGGTCAGAGGGAACTTCCATTTGAAGTCCTCCCGTGATGGAGAAGAGGAGGAAAATGAGGTGAACGCAGAGAGGCATGGAGCAGGAAATCCTAAAGGGAAGCCACTCAAGGGGACTTTGGAGCGGATCTGTGGAGTGTCACCCCTCAAAACGCTCGGAAAACTGGGGAAGGGGCTTCGCATATCAGGTCGAAATGTGTGGGGGAACAACTCACCCCACCACAACTGTGGAGACTCAAATACACTGCCTGCAGAGAAGGAGAAAAGAAAGGGACTACGAAGAGGCTCTGAGGGGATTATGACCCTGCTTCGGTGAGGAGGGATGGGGAGGAGGAGTTTATCTTGGATGATTTTACATTCTCAGAAAAGTAAAAAAGTGTATTTTTGCCATTATATGTACAGCAACACTATAGTTTAATTCTGCACGATACATTAAATAAATCACAAGAAAACCACATTCACTTATGACAAAAAAAGGGCTGAAATGAAAGAGCACTAACATTTTTATTATGAGCAATGCTGTTGCTCTTAAAGGCTCTGCTACACCCATCGACATGTCCATTCACCACTCCAACCATGAACGTTAAAAAAAAAATCGATGACAAATCAGGCTCCCTCATTCCCCAGAGTCCCAGATGGGAGAGTGAAAAGTTCCTGAGGGCTTAAATAACATATACTGGCAACTTGTTGCTCTACGGAGCTGCTGTTGTTTTGACCAGCAGGTTGCGTTGTAATGTGCGACTGCATGCTCGTGAGTGCGACTATTTTTAACTGCCATTATCCGCAGCAGCACAGCTTAACAGATGTGTGAACCCACACACACACACACACACGCACGCACGCACACACACACACACACGCGCACACACACACACACACACACACACACACACACACACACACACACACAGTCTAAATCTTTTTATTCTGATGCAAAGAGGCTGACATTAACGCTGGTTCTTGCTGCTGCGGGTGCCGTGCAGCTTCACAGGTCGGCGTAAGGAGGAGCGCAGAGAAAGCCTACCCTGCGGGGACCTGAGCACGGACAGTGAGGCAGAGGGATCCAGGCGATCCTCCTTCCTCAGGATCGTCAGTCTGGGTAAGCTGAAGAGAGAGTCCATGTCAGACAAGACATCCCAAGAGGCTGAGGAAGAAATGTCAGAGGAGGAACCTGCGGTCAAAACAAGAGAGCCCCTCTCAGGTGATGATCAAGAACCCTGCTCTGTTCATGTCACGTATCAAGTGGCCTATGACACTGTTGCAATAACTTCAACTAATCAGTCAAATATTCTTCCTCTCAGTTCAGGACAGGTCTCTGATTTAGAGTTCACCAAATGTCTGCATCACTGTAGTCATTCATCAGCAGATTGTGAAATCAGGAAATGACTGCATTTCCTCCCACCTCAGGTTCTACTAATAGTTCAACCAAATCCCCATCAGCATATTCCACAGGGAACCTCACCAAGAACAGAACAATGTGAAATAAATGAGCGACAAAAAGCAGTTTGCTGATTAGACACTTGGACAGCTACTCAGTCACTATCATAAAAAAGAACTTTTGCTCCATTTATTTTCTGTTACTGAACCTTATGTCCTACAACTGTATTCTGTTTCTCCTCTTGCTCAGTCCTGGAGATCCTACAGTTAGTCAACCACAGGGATCTTCTCTTGGCCGACACACATATTCAGGAGCTGGAGCGAGAGAGTGAACTTCTGTCTCTGCTGCCAAGCACAACTACCACCCTCACGCCGACTTCATGTCCCAGCACCCCACCTGGCCCAGTTCCTCTACCATCCTCATCTCTGGATGAGTCCCTTAGCTCCAATGCAACAATGGACTCAAGCAGGAGGAAGGTTAAGGACGTGGAGCTCCTGTATGAAGCTTTGCAGAAGGAGATGTGGGATGTAGTACGAGAGTCCCTCCGCCAGCCCAGTGCCGGTCCCAACCTTGGTCTCGTGGTGCTCGTGATCCAACAAGAGGAGACTGCTGATGCTGCATGGGCTCTAAGAGAGATGACCAAGCCCGAGCGACAGAACCTCCAAATCCAACCCAGCCAGCGTCCCAGACGACTGAAGGTGAAGTGGAGGCAAGCAGTTGAGGAGGCTGCGGACTGGAGCCTGCCGCATCAGGTGGATACTCAAGCAGGCCAGCTGGCATATTATCTGGAGCGGCTGAGGAGCCGGATGGTAGATGATCTGGATGCAGCCAAGAGGAATGCTGTGTCCATTTACCCGGAGGAATTTACTGCCTTCCAGGTTTATGTGGAAAGTTACCATCGAGCCGTGGCCAAACGTCTTCGCACCATTACCAGCGGACCATTGCAGATCACGGATGTCTATTCGCTGCTGGACTGGTTCTACAACATCTACAACAGGTTGGTGACGACAGAATATTTGCTCCAATGATATGTTAATCCTGAACTAGTCATTCATATTTTCTTCATTTGTTTTCCTCGTAGGGATGTCCTCGGAAGCATTGGCACCACCACATCCATTAACTATGCTACACTGGACGCCATTCTGCCTCAGGAGACCGTGGACCGACTGGAGCAAGACTGCATCAGTATAGTCAGGGTGAGAGAATAAGCTTTAGCAGGTCTTTTCCTTAAAACCTGGATAGCGGGTGTATTTTCATCTCAAACTCTGCTTTCAGGATAAGGTAACAACAGAACTGATTCAGGTTCTGGATGAAGAGGAAAGGCGATGGGCCCAAACTCTGCACATAGAGGAGTATCAGTCACCTCTAGCACGCTCAGTGATCCAGGTACAACACTGCAACCTCTAGACGCTTTACATGTGACCTAATTTAACATTTCCTGATAAATACAGCTTAATTTTCACCCATATTTAACAATCCAGAGGCTGAAAGTTGACTTGGACCGATCCACATCTGTGAGCCAGTTTCTCGGTGCAAGAGTAGCTCGCTGTAGTCTCATCGGACTGGCCAACTTTCTCTACAAGTGAGTACATATCCATGAGGAAAACAGTCTGTGTGAAAGGGAAATTTAGTGTCGGAAAGTGACAGTGTCCTACTGAGGGCAGAGTTGTTGCTGTTTTGTGAACAAGAGGAACAACCAAATAACACCTAAACCCTAAAACCATGAAAAGTTAAACCTCTTCACATCTCAGGTCACAAACCATGATGTACTGATCCCAATGCTGGCGTTGTTTATAAATGTATTTTAATGGTTCTGAGTCAAATTTCTCTCATTATCTTAGCATCACATTTCTATAACATATTTCCCTGGTTTACTTATTGTTGCCCCATTTATTTACTTTTAATCTTCTTAAAGTGACACTATTGACATCTTCTCTGAAAATTTTGGCACAATCTTCCCAAAACTGACCAAAGAACAGATGTTGTGTAAACAGTAACTAAACTATGTCAGTCTGGTTCGGCTGCTTTTTACAACAGATAAGAAGAGGCATCATATCTATGACATTATAACTTATGAGATATTTTACGTATATCAAAGGCTGTCAAATGTTTGCCTGTTATGCCCGCTTTAGAAGTCTGCATCTATATTCTTCAGAAAATGCCAGACACCGTGACGTCTGTATCTCCACAGGTCTGTTCAAGTGTTGTTCAGGTGTTTGACGCAGATACTCACTGGGTACCAGGCCGCATGGTTTCTGTTCATGTCAAATATTGAGTCCAAATAAATGAGGCATTTATTCTCAAACTGTAAATAATACCTCATTGTACAGAATTCTCTAGTTTTGTTGGATCAAACCTGATGCAAATCTTTGAAAATATACATATAAAACCAGCAGAATGATGCACATTTCTTCTTCTACTGCGTGGAACCGTTTTGACTCTGTGGACTGGTGTGTTATGTTGATGATGAGATAAAGTCGTCTCATTCCATAACATTTGACCTTGGACTGAACTTGCATTCAGAAGGAGACTCTCATGTAACCTCCGTGTTCTCAGTTTCCAGAGGAAGGTGGAGATCTTTCATGATACTCAAGCAGAATTTGGAGACAGAGGGGATGGATATGTTTCCAGGACCATAGCTCTGGCCAACTGCTGCCCTCCACTAAGGTATAAGAACGACAATGCCAACATTATGCACCTGAACTTTAGTGAAAACGTTTACAGTAGATAAACTGACAGCGACATGTGACATTTCTTGTGCACTCTTCAGGTCCTTTGTGGAGCGCTGCAGGCAGTGTGACCCTCAGGGCAGTGAGGAGTCAGCGCAGAGGGCCGACTCCTACTTGGACAGGATCATCAATCAGTCAGTTCGGGTGTTGACGGACAGACTTTTTGAGCACATCAGGGTCAGTAAGCAAGTTTCATCTCAGTTCTGCTGTTTCTATGTGTCTGTGACTCTTCTGTGGCCACATTTGGAAAATATCCATCACCTAAAAACTTGTAGAAATATGTATATTACTTACTATGAGATGGAGTTAGCTGCAACACCTTTGCATAATTTACTCAGCAAATAAATACAGTTGTCAGATTAATGTCGTGGCTGCCAATATGTACCGCTGAAACGCAAAGTCATGCAAGCCCTCTACTCGCCTGCAGTCGTTATTCTGATCCAGCTCTTTTGTCGTCACAGCCTTTCTTTGACAAGTTGATAAAGAGAAAATGGCTGAACAACACGGAGGCCTTTGAGGCGATTGAAGCCAACATTAAACAACACTTCAAAAAGTTTAAAAGGATGGATTCTCCTCCGTATCAGGTAAAACACTGCTGGAATGGAGGGCTGGGGTCGATTGGCTTTTAAGTACCCGAGAGGAATTGTTTGAAGGTTGTGTGGCAGATCAGACTTTACTGTTGTGTCTGCAGACGCTGGTGGGGGAGGTACACAGGAGGGTCCTGTTGGAGTATGTTCGAGCCATCATGCGAGGACGGGTCATTTGCACATCTTCCAAGATGAGGAAGAGGATGGCTTTCCGCCTACAAGATGAGGCCAAGCAGCTGAAAGGACTCTTTAAAGATCTGGTGAGTCTGGTCTGCAGAGCCAAAAACGCTAACACCTTAGATTTAATCCCAAACTCAGTGAGCCACCAGAAAAGATGCTTTAAAATATCCAGAATCAATCGTTACTTTTTTGGAGACCATAAACATTAAATCATCCCAAACTGCTGATTCTTAAAAACACAGAGCAGTGCTGGCAAGGGAAATGCAGAGTCTGTTGGCTGTGAATGGAGTCTGACCCTTGAACTTCCTAGGTCAGGAATAACTCAGACACTGTTGATACAGGAGTGAGCTCTGAAAAATAGCTGCCATCACTGGGATAGAGATAGATGAACCGGGCTTACGTTAGCACTTGCCAAAAGGGGGAAGAGAGTGTAAAACAACTAGGCCTGACGGCATGGCATTTGCCCCCGTTCTGTGTGCAAGTTCAAACAAGTGTCCGTCACCTTCGCTGACAACAGGAAGCTGCTGTGTTTGGGAGGAACTTCCTGTTCCTGTCAGCTGGATGACTTTGATGTGGTTCTGGGATGGCCTTGATGGCCTCTCTCGCTGAGGAGCAGGCTGAAGTGTATATGGAAACTGGGAACTTTAGGGCACAAGGAGGATGAGATTTTAATGGCTGTCTAAAAAAGATGTTGTTATTTTTAGTGAATGCCATGGCAAATAATTTAGCTTTCATTTCCTGAGAATTTGAGGGAAAAACAAAAACTAGGAAGGCGGAGGTGGAGTTCTGTTATTCACAAGTGAGTCAAGTGTTTGGCCTTTGGCCCAAAGGTGTGCTGTCTGGTTTGTCATGTTTCATCCAAAAAACAGACATTCAAACTAAAGGAAGAGACGTTTGACCAGAAGGCCAACGCTTAACGAATGGGCTTCATACGGCGTGGAACAAACTTAAGTGATAAAATACTTAAATGTATCTGGTACGTTTGAGTGGTCAGTGTCTTGAGGGAAGACGGTGGTCGCAGCGTTTGGAGAACTTTCACCGCCTCACACTACAGAAACACGTCGTACTGATTTGAAGGAACGCTGCAGTAAATACCAGCGCTTGTGCAAAACTGGAAGGGTGCAAACATACAGCAGTAGAGATTTATTTGAAGTACTGTGACAGTTTAGCTTCATAGACCAGAGATATAAAAGATGTAGGGTCTGGAAATGGTTCATAGTTCCTCCCGATCCACCAACAGTGGCCTCTCAAACTGCCTTTGCACAGTACAGTGGAAAGCAGCCGAGGCCTGCAGAAGAGACAGAATCTGTCCGTCCGTCCGTCCGTCCGTCCGTCCGTCCGTCCGTCCGTCCGTCCGTCCGTCTGTATACTTACGTTTGTTAGTTAAGTGTTATTACATTTCAGTCAAATCTCTTCTTCATTATAAATATGTTTTTTAGAAGAAGAGTAACTAACTTTTAGTACCATGACCTACTGACTACTTTAGTTAAGACGGTACGCCACTTCAAATTAAACTAAAGTAAAATAAAAGAAGCATCGTCGTAATAATCATTTCAGCAGTTTTTCTAGGTAGCAGGTATCTGTTGTTGCAAAGCACTGATTCTCTGCAAATGTCGTCGCATCAGGAATCGAGCTCCTCCTGGTTGGACAGCATCCTTTGCCACTTAGCTGACATCGTTCTCCTGGAGGACACTCCCTCCATCCAGATGGAGGTGGCTGTCCTGGTCAAAGAGTTCCCAGATATAAGGTGAGGCTTTTTTTTTTTTTTTTTTTTTTAAACCAGTGGTGAAGTGTTAATTTTGAAAGGAGGAAGCATCTATGAAAACACATATTCTTTGCACTGCTTCCCCAAAGGTCCTATATTCTTTTATGCTTACTGCTACACATTCACTGTGTTGTTGTTGGATCCGATCCCATGAAAGAAAACCTTTTTTTTTTTTTTTAGTTTTGTTGTTTTTATTATTTATTTTTTCCACGGTGGATCTAAACAAGGAAAAGGGGCGTGGAAACATTAACTTTTCTATTTTTGGCGAGTAGACTGTTTAGAGAATGGATGAGGCAAAGGCCTCTGGGGAGAGTCCCAGCTTGTTTGTGCACAGATTAAGACTCAGGTGACAGTTGGCAACCTATAACTGCGTATGACGCACAACTCTCCAAGGAGTAGACAGGAAGCTGCCGCCGAGTACTTCCTGTTCCTGCCACCCTGCAGGAGACAGACTGGTGCCACACTCAAATTTAAAAAGGGGGAGGTGTTGAAGAGCAGAGAAACATATCACTGTAGACCTGAGCATATGTTAACTCTCTGCTTAACTCCCCCACGCTTTGTTTACTGTGAGTTATCCCCTGCCGGTAATTCAGAAGATCAAAGCGTGCTGGCCCTCTTCTTCATTTTCATTTTACTGCAGCAACATTCCTGCAAATGTGAAAGGATACTCAGTCCTGCATTCCTACACAATAGTTGACTCAAGCATTTGAAAGTGGTTTACGACGATAATAATAATAATGATGATCATAATAACAACTACCTTGTATAATGCACTTTTATCCTTGATGGCACTCAGGTGAGGAGTTGTGGTCATTCTTTGGATTTATTTCCAAAGATCCAGAGTCAAAACAGCGGCTGAGATATTTTTAACAGCTTGGTTTTATTGGGCGTTTTGATTTTATTTATCATTCACACATATGTGAAATATGCAGCATGTGCCGAAAGATCCCCAATATATATTTTTAAATGTGGAGTCTAAACCTTTTCAACTGAACATTTTAGGATCCTCAATTATAAATATAAGAAGAGCATTTAGTCTCAGTGTCATGTGACTGTATGAACATAAGCTCCCTGTTTTTTTCGTTTTATTTAGTTTTTTGAAGTCTGACATCTAACTGTGGATGACAATCTAGGTTCAGCATCACACTCATCCTATTCAAATGTGCCCCTCTGCCCAGTCATTCTCCTTCCCAGAAACAGATGCTATGACTCAGAAAGATTTGACTGTTGATCTGTCATGACGGACTTTGGCGACACCAAACAGACTCGACTTCCACTGAAACCGCTTCACCGCCCCTTCCTCCTTGTATCCTTCCATCCCACAGGAAGAAGCATGTCTCTACCTTGCTGAACGTGCGAGGGATGATGCGGCAGGCAGAGCGCCAGGAGATCCTCAACGTTGTCAAAGACTTTGAATGCAGCAGTGTCCTCATGTGCCGGGACCGCGCCTTCTTTTCTGACATCCCCATCACCTCAGAGGTGCACTGCATCAGCTTGGGTCTGCTGCGTTTTGCCATGACCATCACAAACTGGTTCTCAGAGCACCGGCCGAGGCGAAACCGCGGGACAAGTGCCAGAGACGCATCCCCTCAATCCGCCGAGAATATAGAAGACACAAATAAACTTCACAGAGAGGAGTAGATGTGGGTGTTTGTGATAGCAGAGCAGTTACAGACAAGCTGTGTGGATCTTGATGAGATGTACATGCACCTTGACCAGAAACTGATACCACCACTAAATGTTGTTTCCAGCCATCAAAAGACACTTGACCTCAGGTACTGTTTGTACTGTACATGCTTTCTGACATTTTACCATCGCCACAGATATGAAAGAGAATGTTGATTTACACATACAGAGAATTATCAAGTGGTCTAAAGTATTTTTAAAATGTTACTTCTTCATCTTCTTTATTTTTATAGTTGTATTCCTCCACAACATTACATAAAACATCTGCTAGAAGATTATCTCAAATGTGTATTTACCTAATCATACAGTATATCCCTTTTCTCTGGTATATATCGCGTATGTATGGAACTATGCAAACGTTCACAGACATGGTTATCCACTGGGCTGTCTGTGACGTCATCAGACCCAAACTCGTAGTGCACCATGAGCTGTAGAGCAAAAAAAATAAATAAAAATACAACAGAGAGCCGTGACGATAGCATTGAAGGGTCCTACAACATATGGGCTGGCCCCCACAGAGCCTTGGTCTCAAAAATGATGCTGCCAAGATTTACAGAAAAATTGAAGCTGTTTCATTTGCTTGAACTGCAAAACTATTAATAAAAATACGATGTGGTGAAGCTTTCAACGGAATATCTTTTTGTTTCCTGCACTAACTACGGTTAGCTGACAGATCAGAACTATTAACGGCCTTAGTCTCGGGAGCAAAAAAGGGAAATATAAAAATGTGTTAAACTCTCACTGTGAATGAATAGGATCCTCTGCTGGAAACATAATAAAGCTCTTTGGGTAGATCAAACAGATGCAGGTTTTCTGTCATGTTGGCTTTAAAGGCTTTGCTTTGTGGTAAAGATGAAAAACGTAACACATTTGCTGTTGGATACTTTTTTTTTCTTCCTTTAACCACTTTGAATTTAGGAGCTGTGACTCCTGAAGTTGGGAGGGTTTAGAAACGTGGTCTGTACACTATGAATAACAGGAGGGACTTTGAAAAACAGGCATGGCCCACGCAGACTGTCACACAATCAGCTGTAAATACAGGCTCGTACTTTAAGTCTTTGTTACTTATCTTAAGATGACGGCAGCTTTGTTGGGTAAACAGATCTAGAAGTAGAGGCGCTGCCACAATTACTATACCGCGATTGTACAACATGAGGGGTCACAGACCCCGAGGCCAACAACGGGATGGTCTTTGATAAACAAAATTTTCCTGTTGTCCACTGAGGTGCCAACGGATGCTTTTATTGGAGCCAAGTTTACGTTATGCACTAGGAGGAAACTTCCCCTCGCCTGCAGCCGCAGAGCTTTTCATGTCTGAGCTGCTCGTGGGCTTTTCAAAACAAAGTTGTCCTGCTTCAGCAGGGTTCATTGTGTACAGGCACCTCTCTGAGCCAGGCGTCTTCATCTGAATTTCAGTGACTGACTGGATACATTTAAGTCGGGAGGTTTGTTATCAGGTTGCATGATTTTATATTTGGTGGCGAGCTGCCGTCATCGTCATTTGTTGGCATACCTGATCATTAAATGACCAAAGCGCATAAATACTTGAGCACCACTCAGCATCATGATAATAATAACGTTCACGTGCAGATCAGTGAACCAGATTTGGAAAAGAAAAAGACGCAGCTCCTTCTGGATACTGATGTGATTTTATTGTGCTTCAGACGTTTTACCAACAACAAACAACAGCTCTCACATCTCTTTGACCTCTGACTGCTCTCTACACTTGTTTTTATTTTTAATGTGTTCCAAGAATTTGTGGGACAGAACAGGAAGAACAGTAAGTAAAGTTGGCATCGGCAGAATGTTACGTTTGAAAGTGTCGTATGCGTATCTGCAAGAATTATCAGACATCCTTTCAAACAGCGGGCTGCTGGCGGCTGCTGGACGGCAGTTTTCCAAGTCTCCCATGTGGAGATTTGCCATCCCTGGCTGAGAAGGACAGGCTGGAATGAGGGCCAAGCTCTCGGAGGTTTCCCTCGATCAAGCTGCTAAAGGTGGAACGCTGCACAGTATCACAATGCAATCCCTGGGAAGCACTCCCCTGCTTCCTCTCATTAACACTGCTCTGCAATGGAAAATCCATCAGGCTGCATTTGCTATTTGTTTTCGGAAACAAGCCGTGCCCTGTCTTTGTTCACACTGTCATGCGCTTTTCAGGCTTCCACTCTTTTCTGTTTGTTTTCCGTGCAGTACTCTGTATATTATTAAGTTCTGAAGAGGTTCTGCTGTGGCTGAGAGGGACTCTTGTTTCAGGTCACTTCTGAGGGCCGAGGCTTGTTTAGTCTAGAACAGGGATTCCCACATGGACTTAAGAAAGTCTGGGTTTAAAAAGACATCAAAAAAGAAAACATCAACACTGTGCAATGACTTCAAGTCAACAAAAAAATTAAAGATGTTTTCACCACTGAAAACAGCAGATAAACGTTTGAAATAGATAAGAAGCACAAACAGAACAGGAAACAGATGCAGGAGACCCATTTTTCACTCATGAGAATAATGTCAGCGCAAAGTCTTGTGAAGAGTAACAAAAAGACAGCAGATTGACGTGCTGCAGCAGGAAGGGACTTGACGGTCCCTCCGGCTGACCGTTTGCCTGCAGGATCTCTAAACGAGATCCTGCATATTTTATTTCTGGCTTGTAAAGGTACACGTGTTCACACCTGTTGAAATAAGATATGGCTCATTTTTTACACGTTATTTTTCGGTTTCTCTAGTACCGGCAGTATTTGAGAGTGAAATCACTCGGATGATGTTGTTTTCATGAGCACAGCTCACAAGAGAAAAAAGATCCTGAGTGATGATGCAAAGATTCAAGCATCGGACACTAAACCATTCACTGAACTGCAGGACTGCATGCGTCATGGTGCACCAAGTACAGTTTGTCCCCTTAACATCAAGAAGTCACAACTGACATGGCTTGAACCAAATTAAAGGGACTGAAAATAAAATGTTCTTCAATCAGGCAACAATTCTCATGTACTAATGTATGCAGGTCCCGAGTTAAGAGAAAATACAATCCCAACATGCAAAATGAAGGCCTGAGATTAGCCGCCGTAAGCAATAGTTGTTAGTTAGAAAAATAATATTAATAAAAAAATACACCCAGATGTATGAATGGACAGACAAGCAAAGGACAGATTTATCGAGCTTAAAAGCCTGAAAGAGTTTCTGTGAACAGCCAGCTGGGTGTTTAGATGGGTTTTTTCTACCTGCAGTGTGATATTTTAACAACCTGGGACAGTTTAATACACAAGATTGTACTTAAAGGTATCCACAAGTATCCATAGCTGAACAGCAGACAGTAGTGTTTGAGAATGACTCTGCCGGTCCAGTGTTTTCTATCACGTTTGTGTTTACTAGTCTGAGCTCTCAGGTTAGAAAACGTGCGCTGTCTCTTTGTAGCGTCCGCTTAATGTAATTAAAATACATACATTTACTTTACGTATTCATAATCATAAGGACAATAATTGTTTTAATGCAAAATTTGAAGTGTTTTTGATTCCAAATTAACACTTTAAATAAAAAGAGATCTCGGATTTGTTCATATGTCAGGCTTCAAAGGGTTAAATAAAAAGGGACAAAGCAAGTGACAATGTTTACTTTGATTTCATTAAAGAGATTTAGATTAAGGTTCAAATTCAAATGTTAAAAATGCATTTTTTAAAAATGGTACTTTCCTCATACCATTCTTATTTCTTAATAAATGCAAATATAAACTCAGCAATTAAGTTCACAATTGTAGTTTTCCACAGGCGACGTCAGGACGGCAACAGTCAGGCTCCAAACATAAGTATTCAAAACAAATTAAAAAGTGTCTGTTATTGCTGTTCCTATTGTATATGCAATCATATTTTATTAACAACCAGTGAAATGTTAAACACAGAAGCTTTACTGTTATTCAAGTAAATAAAGAAACATCTGTGAGTTATTTTGATAATGATATAAACGTTCTGCACTTCTGAAAGCTTAAGGTAAGTTAAAGTTTACCGGATGTACCGGACAACTACTGTCTACTGCTACTGAGCATGGGCCATCTTTAACTGATTCATTGTGTGAGAACTTGTCCACAACTGCTGAGGGTTCTTCCACAGATCTTCCCACATACAGGCAGACACCTTCAGTTTCTCTGACAGTATTTTAAGAGCTAGACAAAAATAACAAACAAGTGGTACAGCGGTTAATTTAAGAAAAATCTCTGCAACAAAATCAACACAAACAGTTTAATTACCAGACAAAAATGCTTAAAGTTATGTACAATCTGAACTTTGACCCTGCAAACCAGCACATTGCATAACAGCACATGCATAAGCCGGTCTGACATGACCCATCAGGGCAGCAGTCACTAGAGAACCTCCTGTCCTCTCCCATGTCCAGAATGTGCTGTCTGTCAGGATGGCTGCCCACTTGAACCAAAACAATGGTGTACTTCGTCACTCCTGATGGGATATCCTGATTTATGTTATCTGAGCATATCCATCAAGTGCATCTTAATTTAGCAACAAGCAGGAGAAGGGCAGTGCTTCCCCGTGCCCGCTCTGCTGCAGATCAGCCTGACTAGACACGTCAACTTGTTTGTTTAGTTATCAGCAGTCACATTAAATGATCGTTCTCAGGATCCTGCCCACAGGCAGGCAGGCCGGAGGAAACACACCTTTGTTGAAAGCAGGGACTTTATCTTAAGTAAACGTTCTCAATATCCTATAACCTTTGTCTTAAAACACACTAACAAAATGTGTGCATGATTCAGAATTGATTTCTTAGATGTTATTATTAATTTGGGTTGTGCTGCAAGTAACTGTGGCCGGATGCGTATAAATATTTTTCTCAGGTCTGCCCTGCCACTTACACTGTAAACATCCCAACCTGTAGAGATATTTGTTTTCCTTTGTTTAAACTATTTTGACGTCTCTATAATAGTGAGAAAAAAACAGGAGGATGCTTTGTTGGTCCTGATAGTCTGTATTTATGTGAGCACATCCCCTGGCCTCTCAGACCTGGCCTCATTACAACAGGATGCTCAGCATCTCTGCCAATCAAGCAGTGATACAGCAGGACACAAGAGGATGGAAAACCTCTGACCTGTAGGTGGTGACGATCCAAACAGCAGCTCCACAACGCAAGCAGCGCCTCCCTCTGTCTCTCTGACGGTTGCAGATGGGCTGGTGTTACAATGTTCAGAGGCGTTTATCGTCCGGGTCTGACATTAATGACTCCCTGGTGAAACATCACACATTTCATAGCAGTTGAAGCGACCTGGGGACTTTTACACAACGTCGCTCTTTCACGTCAGTGTACACAGTCTGCAGAGTTTGCTTTACAGAACATCGTTGCAACAAAGATCGTGTGACACGGATCGCGGACTGTGTCCTGGTTAAGAAATTGAAACAAACAAAAAAGAAATGTATTTGCCAGTTTGCAACACAGACATTTAAAAAACTATTAAAATAACTTAAGCTACTGATTGATTTATGCAAAGGCAAGTTTATTTATTTAGCACCTGTGACATTTTCCAGCAAACTATCTGGCTACGCCTTGTATTGTTGGCATACTGCATACTGTGTAGTACATTTTGACAACATCCGTACAGTCCAGTACATGATTTCAGTCGGTTGAGGACACTCATCTGTTCAGTCTGGACCGATCTCGTCTTGGGCTCCTAAACCTTTGTAACTTCTGTACACTGACTAGTCAGAAGTACTTAATACTGCTCAAAACAAATGCACTGTCTATTTAAAGTCTCTGAGCTGGCGCACCAATTAGTTTGACTATAACTTTTCGGATTTTGGCACAATGTGTTAAATTCATTTGAAGGTGACAAAGCCATAATTGCTCTGACTGGACCACTGAACTTGGGATTGACTTGTCACCTTCCAAACTTAACGCTATCTTACAGGGTGACAAACATTAAAGGCACGCTATGTAATAACACCATTACATGTTCACGGCAACAAATGTAGAAATAAATTACAGTAATACACTGTTGTGCAAAAAAATGATGTTATCAATTTTGTGCAATAATTACTATGCAGTAGCAGCAATAGTTCAACCTATGTACCTACCTAAAAGAAAGGTTACGTGTCCTGCATCATATTTCCTTCCTTCATCGTCTAAGAGTTATCTTCATTGATGGAAAGGAGTTACCCACTCAAACGGTACAATGCACTGAAAATCCACGACTTCCTCTCTGATTGGCTGTAGCTCAAATGGCGACTTCCCTGATGGCTCCGGATCACCGGCATTGACTCAGATATCTGATTGCAGTTGCAGATGGCTTGTTAGCGACTGTCTTTTGTTCACACATAAAAAAATCTTGACGAGGGACCAGCTCCTCATGAGTTTGTCCCCTGCTCGAGTCTGTGAGCTCGGTACTCTCAACATGATCGACGAGCGAGTAGATGGCCCTCAGCAAGTGGAACTTCTTCTTCATTTGATTTTGCAGAGGTAGATTGACCGCTGCAATGATTGATATCATCTCTAATAAAATAAAATGGTATCACAAGGTTTGCCAGCCCATTTCCACTCATTAGCAGAGTATTTTCAGGGTTCATCAACACAATGAATCTGTTGCTTTAACATAAATATGGGTTTGGACTATAATTTGAGTCCAAAGGAGTGTTTGTTAAGAGCTGTTTTTAGGTGGGAGGTCTGGTTGTGAATTACATGAAAGTTCATCTATATGTCAAAGAGCTGTGCTTTTGTTTTATGCTGTAAAAAAAAAAGAAATTAAACTGGCGTACAATTGTTTTATAAGTATAATTTATAGATATGGTGGACATTATAGCAGTCCATCATGATCTGCATTTCCTTCAGTGATGAGTGATTTCCTTTTTGTTTTTACAACTATCTATATTCCCCAGTTCGTTTCTCAGGGCTTCACATAGTAGCCCCTCTTTTAAAATAAGCAGTTTTGTTTTTTTTGTTTTGTTTTGTTTTGTTTTATCCCCTTTCAATTTTAAGTTCACCGGTATTAAAAAAAAAAGGATTTCCCATTACCTAATTTAGTGTTTCTTAAATTTGTGGGGTACTGTAACCTCTGCAAATCCCTCAAAAAACTTGATCCAAACAAGATGGTAAAAATAGATGAGAGGCAAAGAAAGAAGACGAGTGGGGATGACAGGGAGCAACCATGCTGTCAGATCTTTTCATGGAAAACAGGGTGGGCAAACGGACATCCTTAAAAGCTATGTTTTTGTCAGGGAAGTCCACGGCCTGCCTGAAAGGCCTCACCTTCACTCTTTGAGAGGAGCCGCCGTTGTTGTAACCCCCAAAAAACAAACAGAAGCTGGTTTAAGAAACCGAGGCCGCAGCCAGTGCTCGAGACCCTCGGACGGCGAGTTTATGTTGAAAGTTATTAGAGCCAAATCTTATGTTTTGCTCTGCACTGAAACTATTTGATTGTTTTAGTAAACATATTATTATTTAATGAATGTCTCGGCTGCATCTGAAAATGCTCTTATATGTCCTCCTGATGACAACATATTTGTGTCTGTTGTTGTGTCAGTCCGTGAACAATGGCGAAAGACTGTTTGTTCAAATAAAATCCACTCCAGTGCTCTGAAGAAGCCTCCCCCGCTTTGTTTTGTCCTGAGCCTCCGTACCTGCCAGTAAGCTGTCTGTTCCTACCGCTAACAACATATTTATTGGCTCGGGCCACTGGCAAGAGCGGAAACTAGTTTGCATTGCAAGGAATAAGTCTGGAGCAAAACAATGGTTCCTCTTATGAAATATGGCAGCAGGGTCTCACCTTTGGCTCCCTGTGCCTGCTCCCCCAGCTTATTTACGTAAGCAGGTTGTGTCCTGTACCCCATCAGGAAGAGGTGTTGCAGGAAACCCAAAACTGAGATGGGATTCAGAGTAAACTCACAACATTAGACCCCAAAAGACTGCTTATATGACCTCTAAGGGAGGTGAAGGAGAGGCTAAACACGAGTGTAACATGTGCCGGAACCTGCAGGTGGCCAGAAGCTCACTAGACTGGCTGGTTGCAGGCAGTTTTGTTTCTGCATTGCTGGATGATTTTACACACTTACACACTTACAGCATAACATGTTCATTGTGTTCAATTGCAGAATACCGATTCTCATTAAGCTGCCTTTGATGCACATTAAAGGTTTAACAGCAAAAGCTTGAGACGTGGCAGAGAAACAGAAATGAACGACTACTGATTTTATGTCACCAGAAGACAGTAATAAGAGAGCAGTTTGTATATTCAATTATTTAAACACATATTGATATTATTATTGGAAATGTATTAAAATTATTCATTTTCATCAAAGTCTGGAAATTTAAAAAATAAATGAGAAAATAAAAGTGACCAACCCGTCTCTTTAATCCCACTAACCAGTTATAGGATAAATACCATTTTACTTTACATTAGTTTTCTTTTTTTTTTTTAACAAATCTTCAGAATCTTCTATGATTTTTAATGTCACATTTTCAAATGTAAAATAACTGAATGTTAATGTCATGAAATTGCACCCAAACTACAAGGAACTTTATGCAGCTGTAGCTGTTTGCAGCAGGACAACAGAAAACAGCGAGAGCTGCCTCTCTGACCCCTTCGTGACCTCTCACCCCCACCTCCACTATCTTTCATCAGCAGAGGGAGATAGCGTCTGAGCGTAATGACTCGTCACCCCCTCTGCCCTTTGACAGCGGACCGCTGCAAACTTGCCCTCTCACGCTCCACATTTGGTCCATTAAGCCTTTGACTCATGAACCCACTGATTTCTTCACGCTAATCAGTAAACAGAGCACACGCCGCTCATCTCCTCTTTGTGTCACACACAAGGTCAGATGGAGTGTCTGCGTAGGCCATGAAACATCTCTACCGGGAGACACTGGGGCCCATGTGGGGTTTTAACTGTTAAAATGAGTCTCTCCGTACTGGTCAAGTTGGAGAGCTGCATAGCTGATACTGGTTCTCCTGGAGATTTTTTTCCTTCTGCTAGTTAGTTGTTGTTTATAATAGAGTAATGCAAATAAGTGAAGAAAGACGTGCACTAAATCATAACTGTAATATATTTAACCAGACTGAATTGGAATATAATTGAACCGAACTGGGAAACTCTTCATGCATTGTTATGCTGAGATGCTTGTTTGGCTTTAAATTAGGATTAAATTAAACTGTTCATGACTGAGTCTTTAATTATACTTTTAAATCCACACAATACATTCAAATCCAGTTCTAAATCTTGCAGTGCATGCTGTACACATGGCACATCTAAAGTGACAGTCTGGCCTGTAGTGGATAAACAGCCTGCAGCAGAGATACAATAAGCTCTTTGTAATAGCCATAACATTATGAAAGGTGTCCTGGAGTGTCTGCAGATGTTAGTAATAGATCCTTTGAGCCCAGTTAGCTGTGGGATGGGATCTCTGTGCATTTAACCCCAGAAGATCTGGGGCTAAATGACTAAATGACTAAAAAATAAATAAACACAAACTTGCAAAAGTATTCTTTTAAACCCTTTCATATGCATGACTCCAAATAACTAATCAATAATAATAACATGTAATTCTACTTTATCAACATTGAACAGTCCTAACAGCAGATGTTAGGGAGAGCAGCAGTTACAGTGTAAAACGTCTCCCTCTAGCGGCTGTTGAGCAACATTACATTTCCAAACTGGCGTGACCTTTAATGTTACTCCTACGAAGAGGTTTGAGATTCATTACATAAGGTCAGGAAATAGCAAATATACGGTAGCTTACTCTTCTTGTTGTGTTGATCATTCAACACTTTCTACAGCTCAAACAACTATCCATCCATTATTTATACCTACTCATTCCTGTTCAAGGTCACGGGGTCTGCTGGAGTCTATCCCGGCTCTCTTAAAGGCAGAAGACAGGCACAGGCAGGCAGGCAGGCATGCAGGCAGGCAGGTGGCAGGCAGGCAGGCAGGCATGCAGGCAGGCAGGCAGGCAGGCAGGCAGGCAGGCAGGCATGCAGGCAGGCAGGTGGCAGGCAGGCAGGTGGCAGGCAGGCAGGTGGCAGGCAGGCAGGTGGCAGGCAGGCAGGTGGCAGGCAGGCAGGCAGGCATGCAGGCAGGCAGGCAGGCAGGCAGGCAGGCAGGCAGGCAGGCAGGCAGGCAGGCAGACAGGCAGGTGGCAGGCAGGCCTCGGGGAGGTCACCAGTTCATTACACGCAATTTCAAATCACTGATTAACCTTATATACACGTTTTTTGTATTGTGGGAGGATACCAGAGTACCTGGAAAAACTCACACAAGCATGGGGAGAAGATGTAAACTCCACACAGAAACCAAGTGGCAGCATTGACTTTGAGGTATTTACTTCTTGTATGACAGCCTCAGCCTCTCGCATCATTGCGGATGAAGTTGCTCCCACTGTCCACTGCTTCAGATGATTGAGGTTTGTGGACATCCACGTATGCACAGCTCTCTCCAGGTCCTGCCACAGCATTTCAAAGTCTGAACGTTGATTGAGGTGTTGTGACACTCTGACTCTTTACCTTCTCTAGTAAATATATTTTGTGTTTGGAATCAATATTTATCAAAAAAATAAATCACCAGCTTCTACTAAACATTACATGTCAGACAGACGGCCACACATCTGACTGCAGAAGACTTTGGTAAACAGGAGAGCTGTTTATAGGCTCAACAACTGTGATGCGCTGAGGTCACGTCACTGCAAAACAAGCCTCAGTCATCGTCCTTCCAGCACTGAGCTTGACAGCTGGTAGAAGCTACATGACATACTGCAGTGCTGTGCATTATATCCAAATATTTTCAGTTTGGTCTTCTGGAGCAGTGGTATGGTCTTTTCAGCAAATATAAGCTGCGCTGCCCCGTTCTTCTGACTGAGGAGAAGGTTTTCTGCTGCCAGCCCTCCTTGTGTGGTCTACAGTCCAGCATGTAATCAGGAATACCAAAGTACTGATTCCCTTACAACTGGTTGGTTTACGTTTGGTGATAAACGTCACCATGTTTGAAGTTCTGAACACTGATATTTGATGGAACGTGGCAGAATTAATGTTAAACTTTTCAGCGGAGCAGAAACAAAACGTGTTTTAACCGGCCTTGACGTATTAGTTATAAATTAGTGTGAATTGAAACACTTCCCTTCATACCTAACCCTCTCATATAAGAATTTATAGGAAAAAAACAAACAAACAAAAACAACACCAGTGTTTGTTCAAAGAGGATTTCAGTTCTGAATAGATAATATTTTAATATGTAAATAGCCTGAATAAAATGAATATTGTGAATTAGCATCATATAAATAATAATAATAATTTGTTAATATTTTCTTCCAGATTATGACTGCGAGATTAGGACGTGTCTTTCAAGTCAAGTCAATAATCTGCACAAAAAAACGTAATGATTTCAGTGTTTGGAGAAGAATGAATGACCGTCAGTACATTCCTGGGGCTCTTCAAAGGATTATTCACACAATCACAGTTTTGAAACCACTAATACTTATTCCCAAACATTTCCTCAGGCATTTAGTACGTTTCTCAGCGGGTTGAAAGCATCAGCTCACATTCAGGCTTTAATGAGTTCTGACGGAGAACCGCCGTGGCACCGCACCACCACACCAGAGACGAGCTCCCGCTCCTTCTGCAGGCCCCTGCCGCGCCACCTGTCGTGGACAGCGGGTCTCAGAGACGTGGAGGGCTGCTCCGTGAATCGGAGGCCCGGGTGCTGAAGCAACAACGAGCCCGCGTCAGAGATGTGATGTGCATGTGCGCGCACATTTACGCCGGTAAATCGGTAGGTTGTCTCGTGTTGGACCTCTGATGTGGTACATTTCAGCTGCATCAAGTACAACGACTGTTACAATCGGAAGTTTGAAGATTTGGATTCCACAATAAACAGTAACATTTGCCGCCTTGGAAAGCTGTTGACCAATCCATCTGTCGTCTAGTTTATATCTGTGAAGCCCACTCTAACCGGATGCTGCTTCGTTTTAGGATAATGACACTTATTGCATTAAAAGCTTTTACGAGGCGTAAAAGATTTACCCCACCTTTTCCTCTGACAAAACCCCCAAATATTACAAAAACAACATAGTTCAAGTAATTAAATGTGTTTCAAAATAAACACAAATGGTATTACTAATAAATAATAATAAAATAATTAACAAATTATAAAAAAACAACTAATAGTATTAATTAAATGCCTTCTGCATCTCTTCTTTCACTGCATCCGTCTCCTCTTTTTATCCCGCCTGGCACATCCATCTCCAGCATCCTTCTACCAATTTATCCTTCTTCTTTACAAACCATCTCTTAGCCTCTCTTACTTTATCTCCAAGCATCAAACCCTCCACTTCTGTCATCCCCTCTTGGTCACTGTCAGCATCTCCAAGAGAAGGGCTGGTCTCACCACTACTAAAATGATTATTATAAATATTATATTATTATTATACTAAAATGATCTGCACTTCTGTACTTTTATTCCAGGCCTTTTCCCACCTCCCCTGTTTTTTCCCACCTATTCCACACTTCACATCACATCCGTGGTCATGGAGACGCTCCTCTGATCTTGTAGTAGCCTGATAATATTACTATCACTAAAATATTCATAACCATAAGATGAAACCACGAACTGCTGTTAAACAGTGAAACTAAAATAAAACGCAGTGTCGTTAACACGACCGCAGCTGAGTCTTTTACTTCCAAATCAAGGACCGGAAGTCCCGTCGGCGAGCGTTCATCCCAACTTGAGGATGCTGCGCATCTCACGGACCGGGAATACCGATTTCGGAAGATTTCGCCCCCCCTCTCCCCTCCCCTCCCGTCTCTACCGTAAGCTGTGTTTTCCTTCGAGCTGCTGCAAAGCGGAACTGGTAGCGTCGGCGTCGCGGAGGATCAAGTGAAAGATTATATCGGTCAGTATTATGACAAGCCGGGATGACACAGTTTCACAAGGAGCCGTGTTTGTTTGCTTTGGCCAAATGAAGCAGGGGGTGGAGAGCCGCCACGGGGACGCTGGGCTCCGGCCAAACATCGTCGCATTTTAGCGCTTCTTCGATGCTCCGAATTTGCATTATATTGCATTTGCTGCATCGCCGTTAGGCCGTAAATCTTTGCAAGGTGCACGGTGGAAAATGCAGCTCGTTTGAGGACAACCCCATTCCACATATCCATCGCTGCCATGACAGGCAGAGGTCTCCTCTCGAGCTCGGCTCGGTGGCTCGGAGAAGAGGCCGATTGATTTGGGACGGTGGGTCGCATCTGCGGGTGTTATTCTGCCCGCGGAGCCTGCAAACAGCATCCGCGCAAACGCACCGTGATTCTTACTCAGGGAAAGAGGGGGAGAAACAAAACAACATGTCTTCGCGATCTGCATTGCCGTCTGGAAACGACAGGAGCACAGGAGAACATGTAAGTGCAGCTCATTTCTCTATTTGTGCGTTTGCAGATGCCCGTGCATGTCTAAACAGATACCCCCCTCTTATGTGCGGCCTTTTGGCATGCTTTGGTTTGATTCGCTGTGCAGGGATGAGAGGAGACGGCAGAGGGAAGAGAAATGGAGGGGGCATATAGATGGAGCTGTTTTTCCTCGTTAGACGGAGGGGCTCTGGATGTGATGTTGGATGGACATTTAAAACAGAAAAGGGCTAACCTTGAGTCTCTGTGCAGGGACAGAGCGGATGGAAGCGGAGCCCGGGATGTGTCCATCCGCATACAGTCAGCAAATTTGCGCAGAAAGCCTGAAAACCAGCCGTCACCTCGTGTAACGTTGTGGAGAGATACGTGTAACGTTACATTTCTGCTTTCTGCGGCTTCCTTGCGTGTGATGCGCGGGTGTGTGTGTGTGTGTGTGTGTGTGCGTGCGTGCGTGCGTGTTCCCTTAATTTCTGATGGCTAATAAGAGAGGAGAGGAGAGGAAGCCAAAATAAAGGTATTGTTGGTATGGAGCGAGGGGATTACTGCGTAAAATGATGTGCAGTCCGTTGCTGCGCAGCCTACAAAGCGCCCAACCCCAAAGCCAGTGGGTGTCAGACGGCGCCATACATTCAGTACAGTGGAAAGCAGCCGAGGCCTGCATATCTATCTATCTATCTATCTATCTATCTATCTATCTATCTATCTATCTATCTATCTATCTATCTATCTATGGCTTCCTTATGTTATTTAACTATTCAGATGGACTTCATACATATGTTAGTAAGTATAGCTTTTTTTTAACAGGCAGTATGGTTAAGCCTGTGTGTGTGTGTGTGTGTGTGTGTGTGTATCTGGATGTGCAGAAGTGTTTGTGAGTTTCCAGCTTCTTGATTGATTGATTGATTGATTGATTGATTGATTGATTATGAATGCAGATCTGTTCCCTGCGTTACAGTCGATCTGGTTCTTCAGCCATCACACTCCAATCCAGCCACGATGAACAGAGCAGATAAGTGAAATCTCACAAGGGAGGCACAGGTGAGGTTTAGCGTGATGTGGAACGTACCAGTGCTGTGGGGTTGAAGCGCCTCTGGTACGGCTGGTTGGAGATTATGTAGAGATGAAGAGAGGGGTCTGACCCAGCTGGGCTGTAGGTGGCCGTGGGAACAGGAATGGAAGCGTGAGGGGAAGGGAGTATCTGTAGGTGGGGCTTTTGGTTGATCCGTTGTGTTTGTTGTGAAGCTGAGAGCGGGAAGACATGCTGGGGGGATGGAAATGTAATGCCTCCAGGCCTGGGACTGGCCAGGGACCACTGAGCTGGCATCTGCTCGCTTTATTTACTCCTTCCTCCTGCATGCATCTCTGTACCAGTCACCCTCTCGCTCTGTGCAATATCTTCACGTCGCCCCTTTTCTTCTACATATCCACGCTTCTGTCTCCCAAGATTGCCCTTTATTAACACCTTGTATGCACACATCCCGCTGTCTATCATCTATTTTCTTTATCTTTCTCTGTATCTCAGTGTGGTAGGTGACAAGCTGCTAGTTCAGATTGTAATGCGTAAAGTCTTGTTTGTGTGGATGGACACTGTTGTCCTCTCTTTCTCCTCTGCTCAACATCTCGATTTAAATGATTTGTGACTCAAGCTTGGGACTACCAACACTGCAAGGCAACAGTGTGCAGCAATGTTAGGTGCAGAATCAAGAGGAACAACTCTTGACAGGGTTGTGAAGATCTCTGCACGTGGCAGCAACAGTGTTACCTTCATCCTATGTCTTGTTGCTTGAAGGTATCTTTGTGTAGTCAAGCAGCAGAAGATACGCTTGAACCCAACATGGAAACAGTAAGTTCATGAGCTGGACAGCAGCTCGGTTTAGCGGGTTTTATTTTTTGGTCTTTCTGAGCTGAGCATCAGGTTGATGATCGCAGGAACAAGTAACCTTCTCATTCTGCCAGTAGTCCATTTGCTTGTTGTCACTGTACCTGTGTAACATGTGCAGTCAGTGAAGATGACTGTGTAACGCCCTCTACCCCATAGTCACGTCTACGGATGCAGCAGCGTGTGAAGCAGTTTTGGTTTTGTTTTAAAATCAGGATGCTTGAAACAATATGGACTGATTCAGATTTTTAGGCAGTGGCACCATGAGTGTTCAAAGGGTTCAGGCGGCCAAAGGGGTCCTGTTCTAGTTGTTGATGCTCCTGCACTTGGCGTGGGGGATTCCCTTTCTCCTCTGTCTAACCCAAACCCCTCCGTTTTGTTGCAGCATGTGTCACTGGGAGCGAGTCGCTCGGACAAGGCAACCAGCCAGTCCAGCCGCTCTTTGGGCGCCCGGTGCAGGAACTCCATCGCCTCCTGCTCTGATGAGCAGCCACACATTGGCAACTACCGTCTACTCAAGACCATCGGAAAGGGAAACTTTGCCAAGGTCAAGCTGGCCCGCCACATCCTAACGGGCAGGGAGGTGAGACAAAGGCGCGGCGGAGACCCGGGGGGGTGGGAGAGTGGAATGGTTAGGTTGAGTAGACGGATCCGGAAAGCAGATCTCTGCAGGATAAAGACACATCTACTCATCGGTGGTGATGCGTGTCTGAACTGTTAACAGGATACTACGTTCAAAGAAGATCTTTCCTCCTGATTAAATGTTCCTCTACGTTTTTGCTCACTTAACATTTTGAGTGAAGTAATGTGATGTGAGCCGATTGATTTATTTTCTGTCGGCATGCCGACTCCTTTGTAGAACACGGAGAAATAGAATTTGAAGAGAAATAATGTCAAACCATGTTTGAGTTTAAGCCACAAAATTTGAACGCTCATTACTCATGTTAGTCGCTGATATGTGTAATGAATGGAACTTTAAATAACCTTTATTGATTAGTTCTCAACAACAGCAGTACACAGTGAAATATCATAGAAGATCTTCAATAGAGGAAAATAATGTCTTTCTGGAATGATGTCATTGCGGTACCTAAAAGTCTGTGAAGCCGGGGCTCTTTCTTCAGACCGGCAGAGAGCTGTTAGTACGGCCGGGGTCAGCTCCCCCGCTTCCTGTCAGCCTGGATTAAAACCCCTCCGATGTTCCTGACTCCAGTGTTGGAGTGGCGTCAGTCGGCACCTGCTTTCTTTAGTAGGTAGCCTTAACATTTCCACCTGGGTGACAGGTTTCCACTTTGTTGGATGTCGGGAACGGTTCTACGTCATGGTTGAGGGACGGTAGCAGCTGTGAGCTCGGTGTGCAGCGTAACAAAGAGAAAATATGGAAAAGAGTAGGAATTATACAGAGGAATAAAAACCCTGATCAGAAAAGAAAATGTTGAAATTTAAGAAGATAGAAGAATCGATAAATGTGGACATATAAAGGTTAATACCTTAACAAAGAAATGACATAGTTGTTATTTCTGTATGTAGAAAATAACTTATTTACTCATAGATCTTTATCTTTTATCTCCCTTTTTTTTTTTCCTATTTACACACAGCTTTTGCTGTTTTTCTACTGCATTTGCTATTTCCCAGTAACGGCTAAGAGGAGATGCCAGCACCTGGCGTTGAACCAGCAGCGTCCCATGCTACGCAGCACCGGCCAAATCCTGATTCATATGTGCACGGTTTCACTCCTCAGCTCGGACAGAAAATCCGACCCGAAACCACTTGCTCGCACTTGCTTTTTAAAATTCAGATTATTTTGTTGTGATACCGTGTGAACAACGGCCCAGGATGTTGCAGGTTCTTCGTAAAACCGATTTGTAAAGTGGTGGGTTGCCAAACCATGGAACCAGCACCAGCACCAACCAGCAGAAAAACCCAAATACAAGTGAAAATAAATGAAAATGCTTCTAGTTATGTTTTTATGTTATGATCATGTTGGTGATGCGTTGACTTTTCCTAATCAAAGATAACCTCGTTTCTCTTCCAGGTTGCAATAAAAATCATCGACAAAACTCAGTTGAACCCAACTAGCCTACAAAAGGTGAGTTTATCTCTGGACTGACGGGCTGCTTGTTTTTTAACGCCGTCCGTCCTCATGTTGCAACAGCTGCAACTCAGTCGAATTATGACTGACTGACTTTTTAGTTTTAATTAAAACAAATACTGATGTGCTGTTGGGGGGGGGGGGGGGGTGGACAGCGGTTCAGGTTGGTCCTCAGCTGTTTTCCTCCTCAGATGGGGCAGAAATGGGAGAGCAGCTGATGGAGAGAGGGCTCATGGGATGTGATGCTGTTTGGCAGGTGCTAGGCACTGGATGGGAGCGAGAGGAGACCTCTGCTCCACATATCATCTCTCGTCTATCTCTTGGCTAATCACTGCCCCGAGAGCACGGTGACTCATCTTGGCCAACTGCTGTCACACAACACGCTTTCTTTTCGTGTGTTTTCTCAATTTATCTTCCCAGTGCCCACGTGTCTGCGGACAATTGAAGGAAAAAACAAACAAACAAACAGGGATTTTGTAGCAGTTTAGAGGATTACAATATTCGGAGTGGTTTTGGTGAGATGGAGCGATGTTTTACATTTTAGTTCGGTTCTGTCCAGCTCCTTTATTGTCATCAACTCTGTTCGTTACGCGTCGGACATAAAACTGAAAAAAAAAAGACGCAAAACAGATGATAACTAATTTAAAAAAAAAAACATGAATGAAAGTAAAATATAGTCTATAAATAAATAAGTAGTCACTTGACAGTAATAAATAGTGAACGCTGCTAAAGGCTGAAGTGCAGAGACGATGGCAGCGTTCGCTGTTTACTGCTTCTGTGCGTTTCGGTGTTTCCTCCGTCTTCCTGGATTCATGGACATCTGGAGCAGAAGACTGGATGTCCAGAGAAAACCGTGGGTTGATAACAGTCTCAGATGTCTGCAGCTTACCTCCGAGTGTCACCTCACGCAGCTGCAGAGCACACAATCATGTAAAGACCTAGAATCTGTGGAGACCCAAAGCCCCAAAAGCGAAAAACGAATGCAAGCATCCTGCAGTGTTCATGTCCTCACATAGTGTCACCAGCACTTCCTTCTCTCTTCTCCTTTCTCCTCCTTTGGTTTTCATTCGTGAGCCACTTCATTCGTCAGAATGAATGATCACTAATATCGAGGCCTCAGTGCATAAGTACAAGTAATTATTGTTTTCTGTAACCTTTTGGTTTCTGACTTGCGGTCATCCATTATCTTCTGACTTTTATTCTTGTTACTGTTCTTTTATTGTGACAGAGAAAGGATTTTCTTTACCTGCTCTGAGTTTTACCCGTGCTGCAGAAACTGTGATCCCATCTTCCTGCCTGGTGCTTCTCTTGGAGAGATTGGTGCAACATCTCGGGCAGTAATGCGGAAGGAGAGATGCAGGATTGGCTGCTGATTGGAAAGAATTTTCCACAATTGGCACATAATGATAGCAGACTTCTTTGCATGCCCGTTGGCTAGAGAAAATCCTCAAGACCGAAGACATGAAAGAGGCTATATTTGCATAATCTGGACAGTAAAGTATGTAGAGGGGAGAGGGAAAGAGAGGGTGGTATTGTACAGGGGTAAAACAGGAGGGAGCTAGGAAGAGGGAGTGGAATCACTAATGAGAAAATCAAAACTCAACACCCATGAAGAAGGATTTCTCACAGATTATGTAAGATTTTTGTCTGCTGCTCTGAAACCTGAAAACAAAACATGAATCAGTTGGAAATTTATATTAAATCAAGTTTGGCGTTGTCATTTCAGAACCCAGCACCTCCAGACTTCCATTTTAATGTACGGTAGTATGTAACCATCTGCTGGAGTTGAATTACGTGCAGGAGCGTCGGAAGGATCCTCACTGCCACAGAGCATCCATGCCGCTCGCACAGCTGCTGTTTACTTGTAGTCGTTAACAGTGACCCGGCTCGGATGTGTTGCCAGGGGGATTGTGTGTTGTTTTGACAGATTTGAGACCCCAACCCCACCTTGGTCACCCTCAAGCTGGCCTGTACGAGCAGGGAATTAAAGGGACAGTTGGGATGTTAAGATGCCTCACAGCACTACGTATCCCAAGATTCCCTCCAGCACAGCTGGAAAAGCTGGGAAAGAGCCTGGTCTTAATACCTGGGTTGCTATGGCAACAGTGACGTCAGGCCCCGCTAGAGGAAAAGACTGCTAGAAGAACTGATTGAAGGAGGAGAGAATGGAGGGGGGACACATGAAAAGGGGAGGAGGGTGAGAAAAGGGGATAAGAATAGTTTATCACACGTCCTTTTTTTTTTCCTTGTTTTTTTTATTATTTTTTATTTTAACAACGTGAATGAGAGTAGTTTTTTTTTTTTCAACAGTGACCTTTTGTCTAGGTACCATACCGGTGTTTGCGTGAAAGCGAAGGTTTCGGGCTCGTACTTTATCACCGGCGCAGCTCTGACATCAGTCAGCCTGATTTCATCTGCAGATTCGACACATTTGAGGATGGACCGTTTTTTTTTTTGTTTGTTTTTTTTTAGTGTTTGCATGTTGTCATTGCAAAACTAGTATTTAAATTACACCGTATTATGATTTAAGCACCTCAAAAGGCTGCACAATGAAAGCAGCAGGAATGAATTTAAAACCGATTTCATGTTTGCAGAGATTTCAGCATTACAATTGAAACGTAAATGTTAGCTAAAGTAAGCATAAAGAAAATAATTCAGAATATTTAGCATGACATTTTTGGAAAAAGTGATTTTAACGGTTTGATATATGATTAAAGAATCGAGAGTATGGATCGATCTTCAAATACCTACACATTTCCCACAATTCATCTCAAAATGTAGGTATTTAATAGTCATCTTCAGAGTTTGGAGGCAGCTCTCCACAGCTGAAAATATTTATACAACAATTTAATTGATTGATTTGAGCTGCTGAAACGAACAACAAATAGATGAAAAGGGAAGCACAGCTTTGAGGCTGTACTTCCTTTTGCAACAAGACAGATGCAGAGACAAGTCGGCAGAAATGCCCTCAGAGGCCGAGGCTCCGGCTCACATCCATGTCAATATCATGACAGAATTTACTTTCTTCTTTCAGCTTTTTCGGGAGGTTCGAATAATGAAAGGCTTAAATCACCCTAACATAGGTAAGTCACTTACCTGCATGTTGTCTGATTTTTGTGTGTTTGCAACTATGCGTTGATGTACCTTGGTATTTGCTTCTATGACAGAAGTGCACCAGAGTACAGATTACTGACAGTATTACACTTCTGTCATAGACGTTTACTGACAGTATTAAACTTCTGTCATAGAAGTTTACTGACAGTATTACACTTCTGTCATAGAAGTTTACTGACAGTATTACACTCCTATGACAGAAGTGTAATACTGTCAGTAATCTGTAGACTGTTGATTGAGCTGTAGACTCACAGAAGGTCACGGAGAGGTCAGACTGACTAAATAAAGACAGGCTTGCAGTTGTACTTTTGTATCAGTAGGATTTATCGATGCATAGATAGATAAATGTTATATTTTAATCTCATTCTGATTTGGGTTACAGTGCAGCTGTTTGAGGTGATTGAGACGGACAAAACCCTTTACCTAGTCATGGAGTATGCCAGCGGAGGTGGGTACCTTGGCGGTCACTTTTGTGAATTCTTAAAATGCAACGGATTTGGGAAACAGCACCTTGGAAATGCAGGAAAAAGAATTAAAATTTAGCGTTTAATTCAGCCAAAAAAAACAAAAAAAACCCAAATACTTCAGTGATCTTTTCAGAGAAGCGTTAGTTGTGTCTCAGTTCCAGTCTTTGTGCGAAGATCAGCAGGCTTTTCTCTCTCTGTGAATTCAATTTTCTTCTTTCTTTCTCTCTTTCTTTTTTCTTTTTGTTTGTTTGTTTTCACCGAGACAGTATACAGATGTAAAGACAATATACAATGAAAAAAAAGGTTGTGTTATTTTAAGTCTAGTATGTGGAATCATTAGTGACTGGGCTCTTGCGCTTGGCTCTGCGGTCAGACGTTAGAGAACGTGGACCCACGTCAGACACAACTGAGCAGGATCTGTGCAGTAACAGCGCTGTTGTTCAGACTAAAATTAAATGTACAGTCATTTCTAGAATAATGCCAGATGACTGCATCCATTTTCTCTTTTTTATGCTTCTATTTCTGCCTGTGTTTCGTCACCAAACCCATTGTCTCTGTGTTCTGGCTCAGACCAGATCATTTACTTTTTGTGGCCTTGAAGAATGTCCATAAGAGTGACAGTGTGTGAGGACGTTTCTCCACACAAAAATGATGATTTTCTTTTTGCAGTTCAATTTGTGATATAAATATTTTGTTACATGTTTTGGATTTTTGAAAACGAATGTTTATTTGCTTTATCTGTAATATGAGAATCTCGCTATGCTTAGCTCGGCTGAGACTCGCTCAGCGTTGCTTTAAGTAGCCACCTGAAAATGTGATTTTGTATTAAAGGGTGTAGAAAATTCTAGCAACAATTTTATTACATCCTGTTAAGCAAAAAGTAAAATAGTTGCAGCCTTGAATAGTCATAAAAATAACTATATCTCCACCTTTATACCTCCTGCAATCAGCTCAAAGCCTCTGCTGATTAGCTGCTAGCTGCTGTGTCCATCCTGTTCATTTGCGATCAGAGTGAATTTTAGCAAGATCCTAAAACCGAAACTTTTCAGCTGGTCAATTTCAACGATCCAGGTCACGTTAAGCAGCACGAAAGCAATGAAAAATAACGGAATACTTAGATCTCAGAGACAAACAAACAATGCACTTTTGTCATTGTTTTGAGATTTATGTGGAGTTTTTTTCTTATGGTAATTTTTGCAGTTAATGGTAGAGAAAATTGAGCATAACAAGGATTTTAACAAAGATTGGAAGGGACTTAACATGCCTTTCAGCCAACATTTTTGCATGAGTTTGTCACAAAATGCAGACTTCCTTTATTGCCTATATATGTTTAAGAGAGGGCAAAACAGTGGCTTAGTGGTTACCACTGTTGCCTCACAGTAAGAAGCTTGCGTGGATTCCCTCCGGGCACTCCGGCTTCCTCCCACAGTTTAAAAAGCATGCATACTAAGTTGATTGGTACTTCTAAATTTCCCGTAGGTGTGAGTGTTAGCGTGCATGGTTGTTTGTCTTTGTATGTGGCCCTGTGATGGACTGGTGACCTGTCCAGTCTCGCCTAAAATGAGTCAGGATAGGCTCCGGCAGACCCCTGTGACCCTGCAAAGGATACAGCAGGTATAGAAGATGGATGGATGTTTAAGAGAGGAGAAAAGAAAATATTTTTCTGCAGCCATAATACACTGGCAGACAAAATGTGGTACAGACAAAGATACTGGCTGTGTTCTGCCATAAAGAAGCTTTTCGGATGTCTACGTAGCGTCTCAATACAATGATGTAAAAGTAGAAATCGCGCTTACAGATGTAAAGCTCACAGACAAGATGTTTGTGGCTACAGCTGTGAACAAAGGGGTAAATAATTACAGTGGTAAATAATAACACATTTATTTGTCCCTCTTTGTCCAGAATTTCTTTTCTATTGCTGCTGTCCACTGCAAGATTTTTTGTAAAACAATGTACGTTGCTAAAATATCCAGAAAGGAAGTCCAGCTGACATCAAGAGGTTCTTTATTCAAGTTCAGGCTATTAAGTGCTCTTTAAACTTTGATCTTGAAAATCAATTTGTCTTTGTCATAATAGCTACCGGAAATACGTAAAAAGATAAAAGCCAATGTGGCCTCAGAGTGTCATGCACCATAAAAGTTCTCATGAAATCAAATGAAATATTTTCTTGAAAGTTTCTAGATGTTTTTGTGAGCCAACTTTGTCACGTTTGGTCTCAGCACTACAAGGACTGTTTGAAAATCTTCTGATCAAATGAAAAGAAAATGCATGTATCCTGTTGTTAAACTCCTTTAAGTATATACATTCGCTATTTTTACAATATAAATTTCCTCTCAGGAAGACAATAAAAATAATAATAGAACTGATGTGAATGAAATTGATAATTGACATGAACGGCTCAGGGTTGATTGGCTGACTGATGCCTTCGCTCACAGGTGAAGTGTTTGACTACCTCGTGTCACATGGGAGAATGAAAGAGGTTGAAGCCAGAGCCAAGTTTCGACAGGTAGAAATGCTTTACCTCACAATTCCTGCATTGCACAGCTGTCCAGCTGCTGTTTAGTCCTGAGGTTTGACTGTCTCCTTGTGTTCACAGATTGTCTCTGCTGTCCACTACTGCCACACGAAGAACATTGTTCACAGAGATTTGAAGGTGAGAAAGAGCAGAGGATGTTTTGTGCATCTTCAGCTGACGGGCTGTGTGCAGGATGGGGGTTGGGGAGGACGAGTCCAAGGAATTTTGTTCACCAACAGATTATGCTCAAGTGAAAGGCAAAATCTGGGACTAGTCTTAATCTGCGTCACAGAAAAGGGTTCTTCAGCATCTTAATCACTCTGAGGAGTGAAGAGGCTGGAGCCAGAGCTTAATCATGGTGACATATGCATATCATATGGGTCATGCTTAATATCTGTGATGTTAGTTAACATGCAAGTGTGCTTCACTCATCCTTTTCTCCTCCCTAATTCATATTATTTTCTCCACTGCTCCTCTGCTTTCCTTTCCTCTCTCCCGTCCATCCATGCTTCTTGTTTTGAATTCATGCGTGACTCAGGCAGAGAACCTTCTGCTGGATGCTGATGCCAACATCAAGATCGCAGACTTCGGCTTCAGCAACGAATTCACGCTGGGAAACAAGCTGGACACGTTCTGTGGCTCACCGCCCTATGCCGCACCTGAGCTTTTCCAGGGCAAAAAATATGACGGGCCTGAGGTGGATGTCTGGAGTCTGGGAGTCATCCTTTACACGCTAGTCAGCGGCTCGCTGCCTTTTGATGGGCAGAACCTGAAGGTAAGTTGATGGTCGTCTGCGTTTGGAGGGCTAGGGGCATTTTTTCATGGACTAGTTGTTATGGCCATGGATTTAAAAACTTAAATGGTAGATTCTATTCTCTAATGTGAGCTGTCTGCTTACATCATTGACCTTAGGGCTGAAATAATTGAGAATGAATAAAGAAAGTCAAAGTCGTTGGCCATAGAACCCCAACGTCAACCGTCTCCATCCAGTGAGATTTACATCACCTGCACCGGTGAACAGGACTATTCGTTTTTACAATGTTTTCCCCTGTTTTTGTACTCTTTAATGCTTATCTTATGTTTTTATATGTCATGTATATGGAATTAGAGAAGTGTCAGGAAACTAATATTTATGTAAAAGGGTAAATGAATGAATGAGGAAATAAAAGCAGGAATAATAGCAAATAAATGTAGAAAAAAGAAGGAAATGTAGAGAGAAATAGATAAATGAATAATGAGCGTATACATTTTTTACTATATACGATTTAAATAATTCATTTAGTTATAATTTCCTTATTCTCTTTTTACATTGTTTTGCATTTATATTGAAGACGTCCTGTTAAAACCAGGTTGCACACCTCTCCCTGATCGCTGTATAAGGTTGTGTTGCATCCTACTGTCGGTGCTACCGAGAGAAAAAACTGCGTACAGGGATTTAACACGACAGAGACAAGATTTATGCCCCTTTTTGTCAGTCTTATCATTGTGTATTTTTGGATTTTACACCTGATAAAGAATTTGTTGACAAATTTGCAACAGGAGCTGAGGGAGCGTGTGCTGAGGGGAAAGTACCGCGTGCCCTTCTACATGTCCACTGACTGTGAGGGCATCCTTCGGCGATTCCTGGTGCTTAATCCCACCAAACGCTGCACCCTTGAAGTAAGAAACACAGACCAGACGAAAATGAAGCAAAAGCAGAAGCTCCCTGTGAAAGCTTTGATGAGGCTTGTCTTTGTTTCTGTCTGCAGCAAGTCATGAAGGACAAGTGGATAAATACAGGGTATGAAGGGGATGAGCTAAAGCCCCATATAGAACCTGTAGAGGACTACAGTGATCCAGGTCGAATCGGTGAGTCAACTTAGCTGCGGCGACTGCAGCAGTTGGCAGCTTGCGTCTCCCACCAAACCTGGTCAAAGTAACAACAGATGTTTTTTTCTCATCTATCTGTTTTGTTTCTGTGTGTCGTTCAGAGGTGATGGTCGGAATGGGCTTCACTCCAGAGGAAATCAAAGACTCTCTGCTCAATCAGAAATACAACGAGGTCACCGCCACCTACTTACTGCTGGGCCGAAAAGGCGATGTGAGTTCTTTAGGGTTACCTTTCATTTGTTGCTGAGGTAAATTCACCGTCAGTCCTCCTGGAGTCTCTCACAAATTATGTAGAAACAGGACTTGAAAGTGACTGGACGGGAAACTTGGGTAGAGAGAGGGGGAAGAGCGACAGGCCGGGATTTGAACCTGCGCCACCTGCACGAGGTGCACCTGCTCAACCAACTGAGCTATCTGGGGCTTGATCGTTATGTTTTTTAGAATAAAAAATTAATAAGTAAATAAAATAAAGGCAACGTTTAAGATTATCAGTGTAGAAATCAGTCTTAGAAGATGTATTCATAATAGTTCAAGTTATTACAGAATAATCCTGTATATCAAACATTCCTTCTTCATTAACATGTTTGAAGAATGTAGATTCTCTTTTATGAGAAGTGATTGAATAAATAATATTTTACTCACACATCTAGAATCATGTTAAAAGGAAGTAGGAACACCTTCTTGCACTCTTAAGGATGTAGGCGTCAGGACATAATAAGTCACAAATATGAGGAAATTACTGCCTCAGATGAACAACAACAATTCAAATCACTTTATATCTTTATCTATTCAACAAAAACTATGTCTGGTTTATACACAGCTCTCTTAAGGTACTTTAATTATAATGACGTCTGGGCTTCACGACACTTTGTTTTCTTCTACTGCCGTTCTGTTGTAGATTTGTTCGGATCATCATACTTCCACCGCCGTGCCTGACAGTTGGCAGTTTTGTTCTGATGTGTTGTGTGTATTTCATTAAGTGTGACTGTGGTGGTGGACTGTAGGGGGAGCTGTGTGGCAGCGGGTCAGGCGAGTGCGGCATCAGAGAGTGGACCAGCTGTTTCCCCTCGGCTCATTAACATCTCTCCTTCTTATACAGTAACATCTGGGACAGAGAGAAGGACCAGGCCCACCAGCACGTTCTTTTGAAGCTCTGAGAATAATATTTGCAACAGACTGTTCATGTTGCACGTTATGCGCTGGTTTGAACTCCTGTTAGAGGCGTTCGGCGGTAGCAGCCCTGACGTCCGTCTCCGGTCTCGTTCTAGCTGCGGCTGCATTGAAAGGAAGACATTTGGATGCAGCTGGCGCTGTTTCCTGAGGCGCCAGCCGAGCTGAAACCACACCCCAACACAACTTACTAACTTATTTATTTATTTATGGAACACACTGCCTCTGCCATTAGGACTAGTGTTGGTTTAACTAACGATGACACAGTTTTGCATGTCCGTGTTGTTCTTCATCTAAGGTACATTTAGGTGGTCAGGCAGCTCAATCGGGGGGGGGGGCAGCAGTATATCAGAAAAGCCAGTCAGACTAAGAATGCATCCATCCGCTATCTACACCCGCCTCCTCCTACTCAGTGTCGCGGGGGTCTGCTCATATCCTGATGTTCAACTTTCACTCCTCACTTTCTGACGCTTACCTGTAGGAGAGCAGCGATGCCCGCACCGCTAGCAGCCTGTCCCTGGCGAGGGTACGACCCAGCCCCATTACAAACGGAACCAACAAGCACTCCTCGGCCACTGGCTCGTCTTCCTCCTCCACCTCCTCATCGCATAGCAAGACCCAGCGCAGTGCCTCTACCTACCACAGGCAGCGGCGACACAGTGATTTCTGTGAGTCTCTTCTCTAATGTGACATCGCTCCGAGCCGTACATTAGTTAAATCTCATTGTTTTATTTTATTTTATTTTTTTCAACATTATTTTTTTGACATTTCGATTACTTGTTGCAATCTTATTGTTATTCATTCATGGACTAATATGACTTTTATACTAGTTTCTTTGCAGATTTGCGATTTCAGATTATTTGCGTTTGGAGCCCGCGTCATCTCAGATAAATAATAGTTTTAGAAGGTCGTCTGCAATTCCCAAAAGCCCCCATATCAGCAGAATATTCCTTATATGAGTCTCTTGTGTCTGTGCTCTGCTGTCCTCCACAACAAAGGTGGGCCCTCCATGCCCGTCATGCACCCCAAGCGAAGCCCGACCAGCACAGGTGACCGGGAGCTGCGGGAGGGCCGGATGCCTTCACGTAAAGCCAGCTGCAGCGTCATGGGGAGCCACAGCCTCCCCCCCTCCAGCCCAATGGTCAGCAGTGCTAACAACCCTAATAAGTCAGAGATCCCCGAGCGACGCAAAGACATGACTGCCACCACGGTGGGTTACCCAAGGCCTTCGAAAAAGGGGAAATGTGGGTCTCAGGCCAAAAGATGCTTGCTTTGTTTGGTTTTAGTTAAAGTATAATAACCGCTGCTCCGAACGCACTTTTTCCAGCAGAAGTTCGGCTCCTAACTGAAGTTTCTGGAGCAGAAAACCATTTAGCACCACCTCTTAAACTGACTTTTAATGCGAAACTTTCCATCACTTTCCAAACGGTCCCGTCTCACCTTTATTAATGATGAATAAATGATTCGCTTGTTAACAGAGTATTCACTAAAAAGATAAAACTTCTGTCTTATCTCAAATAGAAAAATAAATAACACAGCATGAAGTGGTGTTGTATGACAAAAAAATCAAATCAGTCAGTTAAACCGTTTTTATTTTTCAATACTTTTGATTAAATAAATCCTTTAATATTATTCTCTTCCTTTTAAAATGAAGCAGCAGGTTTCGTAAGCTTTAATTCTTCACTCATCACCAAAACATCAGCAGGTAGAAGCTACTTTGTCACATCAGAGTCAAATATCACCTGAACTCTGTTTTTTCAAAGGTTTCTTCCCTCGTAAAGGGGAGTTTTTCCTGCCACTGTTTGGTTTAAGGTTTTTCTCCCACTAGAGAAGTTTTTACCTGCTGTTGTTTATGTAATAATTACTCGGGGGTCATGTTCTGGTCTCTGGAAAGATCCTGGAGACAACTTGTGTTGTAACGGACGCCATATAAGTCAAATTGAAATGTGACTGATGATTGTAGTGACTGCACAGTGTGGGTACGTGCACTCGATGTGATGGATTAGCTCATTCTTGCCTTAAAGACGGTGCTGGCTGAAGCTTCGAGGATTTTCTTCTGCCCCCTGCAGTTAAAGCGTCCTGCTGCACTTCTTTTGAGAGTTCTTTGTTCACAGTTTTGTGACTCGCTTTTCAAAAAGGTTTTCCAGCAAGTCTTTGCTCATGAGGACAAAGTATGAAACTTGAGGCCCACCTTTCTTTGTTATATCTTTACTTCATAAACTGCGTGAGTGATTTCATGTTGGGAGGAGTACGTTTGTTTGCTTTCAAAGCAGAATCACCTGCTGTTGTCTGACACTTTATCCTCATTAGAAAATGTTGTCTGCGATGTGAGAGGAGCATCGAAATGATCGTTTGCCTTAAAAAAATGAATCTATTATTGAAATGTTACGAACTTTGATGACAACGTTGCGGTGTTGTTAGGGTGATGGGCGGGGCTCAGATTTACTCTCTCCTTTCTGTGTGTGCTTCACAAGTTATGATATGATGATTTAAAAAAACAAAACAAGAAATTGGGGGCATATTTCCTAGTCGCACTTATGAGACTTCAATTTTAGTCGTGCTGCCTCAAGAAACTGCTGCAAAAGTGCACCTCGGTGGTTGCAGTCTGGAGCCCTGTTTAGCCTAAATGTGCTCATAAACTCACGTTCAAATGGCTCGTAAAGCTTTTTACATGAGTCCTGATGTAAACCTGTTTGATATCAGTGTAAATCTCTTTATCGCTGTAGTATACACAAATACAGGTATAAATTCAAACTGCAGATTTGCATTAGTCACCACTGCTTTTGCTTTTCTCGCCGGAAAGTCTTTTAATCTCGGCCTCTTGAACTGTGGTTTCCTAGAATAACATTCCTGGAAGCACCATGACGCGCCGCAACACATACGTGTGCACAGACCGCTCAGGCGCTGACAGGCACTCTCTTCTGCAGAATGGCAAGGACAACAGGTACCGTTTTGTTGGCTGTACTCGGTACTTTGAATCTAGTCTTTACTTGCATAATTTTTATAGTGACAGCTGAGAAAGCTGAAGTCAGAGTCGTCTTGTCATCTTTTCCCTGCAGCTCCCTGGGCCACCGTATCCCAGCAGCTTCTCCCTCCACTCTCAGCATTGCAGGAGCAGGAGCCGCTTCCTCCTCTTCGTCTTCGGACCGGTGCCGTCTGACCAGAGGCTCCACAATCCGTAGCACCTTTCATGGGGGTCAGCTAAGGGATCGAGGCCCACCGGTCTACTCTGCACCACCGACATCACCCACCTTGTCCCACCATGAAGCCAGCCCTCTACCCCATGCTCGCACAAGGGCAACCTCCAACCTCTTCACCAAGCTGACCTCAAAACTCACTCGCAGGTGAATGCGGATCACATCTCACATCCCACTTTAGGACGAGTGGAAAACTGGTGGCTCTTAATACCAGCAATATGCCAGTTTCTGTAGCTCCCTTCATGTTATGAGCTACTCAAACACCTTCAGAAGAAGGATTTTTATACTCATTTGTTTCATTAGGATACAATTCTGAGAGGAGAACTGCTGAATTCACATACCCGTGTTCGGCTAAGCAGTCGGTTTCTTTGCTTTTCTGCAGCGTTCAGTGTTACAACCTAATGTGAGTCACTTCCCAAGCGGGTCAATCTAGTGTCAACATATTCTCCAACGGCACTGGTAGATTATAAAATGAAACATTTGACAATCTGGGGTAGTACACGTCGGTGTTTTCTCCACCTGGGAGAGTTGAGGGAACACCAGAACTGACCTGGAATGAAATCTGTGTTCATCCTGTGATAAAGGCCGGCGTTGAAAATTGCTTATTTGGGACTGCAGTTAACAGAAATCACAAAAACACACACAGAATGCATAATTAAACAAATGTAGTGTTTGTAATCTGGAAAAGATGTAGAACATAGTAAAAATGCTGAAAATCGTAAGCAAATCAGAACCCATTTAGGGCGGCTGTTGGTTTGTTCTGCTGCTTTTTGTTTTCTGTTCTCGAAGGTATCAGCTGCTTATGCTTTTAAAATAAAGAAGTAGGAAACAGAAACTAAGACGCGGATGGCGCTGTAGGCTCTGTGGCAGACGTGGAGTTTGAACTACGGTGAGACAGTTGTAAAGCAGCGTCATGACACTAACAAAGCCGTGAGATCAGTTTAACACCTTGTTGCTCTTAGTAGCACGTGCTTGTTTATCTTTGAGCTTTCATGCACTTTTTTTCCTCTTTCTGTGTTTTGAGCATGAATTCAGCTGTAGCGGTGTCTCTGAGACCAAGGAGCATTCATTTAATATTTCACGTAAAGACTTGAGTGGGAGCAGCGCTCCCATCTAACCAGCGGGAAGGGAAAACCACTCGAACACTGGAACTACGCACGTCAGACCCCTGTTTTAACCACAGATGTCATCTTTTTTAGCGGGGTCTAGTACATCTTTCATCACATGGTGATAATAAATGTACTAAATATGGAAAGTCACACGGCTCTGCTGTGGCCTGTCTCTGGTTTTTCCTTCCTATGCCGTTTCTGAGTTAAACACGTAATAACAGGACCGCTTTTGGCATCAGTGCTGTGAAGTCACGTGAAATTCTGCCGTCTAGCGTGAGACTGCCCGGGTATGGGTTCATGTTTATCAAAACATTTTATTCACCATGGCCTTTTGGCAAGCCCTCCTGTGGCCCTGGATTAACCACTGCTCCCCTCTCCCTCCCACATGTCATAATCACACGTGTCTAATCTTATCAAACTGCAGATTTATCCTCGCCAATCAGCTCCCTTGCTGCACTCTTTTTCACCACCTGCTCTCATGTGATTCAATGATATTGTCTTTCCTACCGCTCTCACCCCCCACCCTGAACTACCCCCTTTTACCCTGCATCCCCTTTCTTTCTCCATCTTTATCTTCTTCTGCTTTTCCCCCCTGTCATGGCGTCAGGGTCAACCTCGACCCATCCAAGCGCCAGGGCTCAAACAAATCGGTCTCGGGTTGTACTCTTCCACAAGGATCAAAAACAGTTAGTAAGTTCCCATGTCTCTCGCTTCTTTCTTGTGACTGTGCCGCTCCATCAGTCAGTTAAGTCAGCTAATGCTCGACTCTTCATCCTGCTTGTCTGCATGTCTTGTCAATAACGTTCCTTCTTTCTAGGTCTCGCACATTTGGTTTCACTTTCAGGATCCTTTGTCTGTAGAAACTTGTCGTCCTGTGCATAAAGTTATACCCCTAGAAATTTTTTTACTTTCCTCTTGTGGTTGAAAGAAGAAAAACAGTGACTGTTTATTTCATGTTTGCACAAGAATTACTAATGTGCTGTACAGATGTGAAGGACAGAATTAATATCTGCATGCTATAAGGATTTTGAGTCAGAAAATGGTGACGTGCTTCCTGTGAGATGAAGACATTATTTTCTGCACCTCACATGCTTGTTGTTGCCGAAGCTTGTCTGGTTTCACTGTATCGTACCCGCTGCTGAATGCCATCTCATCTGACGACTGATGACTGGGTGTAGGGTTCTTTGGACTGCGGTGGATTACCTCTAATTCTATACATTTGGTCTACAGGGTCACAAATGAATCTGAGGGAATCAGGAGATTTGCGGTCACAAGGTGAGTTTCTGACCTCCACCAGTTTTGATACACTGGCAGTGAAACCGTGTCTAATTACCTGAACCCCTCCTCCTCTTCTTTCTTCTTAGTTGCCATTTACCTGGGTATCAAAAAGCGTCCGAGCCCCGGGCCGTCGGACGTGGCTGGAATCTGAGAGGCGGTGGGAGGCGGGACCCTGCGGAGGTGGTACTGGCTCTGCGGGAGGCAGCGCTCGGATGTGGCTGCCAGGTCCACCATTCCGGCCCGTTTCTGCTCTCCTGCACCCATGGTGTGGCAGGGGGCCGCGTGGCTTTTGAGGCTGAGGTGTGCCACCTTTCCACCGGTACCTCTGAGACTTCTAATGGGGTACGGTACACTCGACTTTGGGGGGCACCACTAGCTTTTCGAGACATTGCCACCCAAATCTCTAAGGATCTTGAACTTTGAGCCAGCGGGGGTGTGCTTGCATATGAGTGTGTGTTTCTGTGTGAGCCTTTATGAGTGCGCACAAAGGGGATTGATGGAATAAAAAATAAATAAAACACACACACACACACACACACACACACACACACACACACACTGACTAGGGCAAGGGGCTGGACCCAGAATAAAAAAAATAATTTCCTTCTGTCTCTCACAAGGATATCCTTCCCCAGCACACATGTATTCGCACACACACTCACACACTTGCTCTTGACCCATAAAGTAACCCAGACTGAAGCCCCTCCCCCCAATCACTCCATGTAGCTCAAACGGCTTCTTCACTGAGCTACAGCAACCACTGGATCTGGATCAGATGATAGCTAGTTGAATATTTTTATTGCTACTCTTAGCCATAATGACTCTTAATTTTGTTATGCTCTGAAGGTTTTTTTTTTAACTGTTAGTTTCATCACCACAGAAGAACATTGTCAAACATCAGTGACCACCGGTTCCTTTTATAAACTGTTCTTTTATAAGTTTACTGCAAGCACTGTTCCTTTCCGATTCTTTACCAATGATTATCTGCTGAGTTTCTGTCGTCTGGGGACAATAACTAACAATAATGCAATGCGAAGATGGTCTGACTCAGTGATCAGGTGAGAGTGATAAAAAGTGTTGCATTGCTTTGATTCGTGTATGGTACATGAAGCGATGACAGCTTTATGTGATCAAGGTTGATGAGAGTTCAAAGGTCTTTGAAACAGCCAATCAGAGGCTGATATGGTACGCAAAACACCTGTCAGTGATGGACGCTAATACCAAAGAGCAAGTGAGATCTTACACTTCATCAGTGAAGTGGTGGAGTTGTGGCCTTTCATTTCGTTGCATTAGTTCCTCAGCTTGGGTCAAGCAAATTTTTTAAATTGCATCTTCTTTTTTTATTCTTTATCTTTTCGTTTTTGGGGCGGGAGGGGGTGGGGGGTGCAAATTGATGTGTCAAGGTTCAAATTTATTTAATGCAACTGCATAATACAGATACAAAGTATAAGGTTTAATAGAATTAATTTTGAGATGTCTCTCCAGAAGAATCACTGATGTGGACCAGCTGTTAACTATTTGGTTGATTTCTATAGATGCACTGATTGGATTGGACTTACAGAATTACTAGTGTCTTAAAGGTTTGCTATTGCAATTTCAGAAGAACCAAGAGGACTATAGTTAGAGGAAGAGGACTATAGTTAGAGGAAGAGGACTATAGTCAGAGGAAGAGGACTATAGTCAGAGGAAGAAGACTAAATTCAGAAGAAGAGGACTATAGTGAGAGGAAGAGGACTATAGTGAGAGGAAGAGGACTATAGTTAGAGGAAGAGGACTATAGTTAGAGGAAGAGGACTATAGTCAGAGGAAGAGGACTAGTGAAACGAAGAGGACTATAGTTGAAGGAAGAGAACTATATTCAGAAGAAGAGGACTATAGTTAGAGGAAGAGGACTATAGTCAGAGGAAGAAGTCTAAATTCAGAAGAAGAGGACTATAGTGAGAGGAAGAGGACTATAGTGAGAGGAAGAGGACTATAGTTAGAGGAAGAGGACTATAGTTAGAGGAAGAGGACTATAGTCAGAGGAAGAGGACTAGTGAAACGAAGAGGACTATAGTTGGAGGAAGAGAACTATATTCAGAGGAAGAGGACTAGTGAGACGAAGAGGACTATATTCAGAGGAAGAGGACTATAGTGAGAGGAAGAGGACTGTAGTGAGACGAGGAAGACTAAATTCAGAAGAAGAGGACTATAGTGAGAGGAAGAGGACTATAGTGAGAGGAAGAGGACTATAGTTAGAGGAAGAGGACTATAGTTAGAGGAAGAGGACTATAGTTAGAGGAAGAGGACTATAGTCAGAGGAAGAGGACTATAGTCAGGGGAAGAGGACTATAGTGAGAGGAAGAGGACTATAGTTAGAGGAAGAGGACTATAGTTAGAGGAAGAGGACTATAGTTAGAGGAAGAGAACTATATTCAGAGGAAGAGGACTATATTCAGAGGAAGAGGACTATATTCAGAGGAAGAGGACTATAGTTAGAGGAAGAGGACTATAGTCAGAGGAAGAGGACTATAGTGAGACGAGGAAGACTAAATTCAGAAGAAGAGGACTATAGTGAGACGAGGAAGACTAAATTCAGAAGAAGAGGACTATAGTGAGAGGAAGATGACTATAGTCAGAGGAAGAGGACTATAGTCAGGGGAAGAGGACTATAGTGAGAGGAAGAGGACTATAGTCAGAGGAAGAGGACTATAGTTAGAGGAAGAGGACTATAGTGAGAGGAAGAGGACTGTAGTGAGACGAGGAAGACTAAGTTCAGAAGAAGAGGACTATAGTTAGAGGAAGAGGACTATAGTCAGAGGAAGAGGACTATAGTGAGACGAGGAAGACTAAATTCAGAAGAAGAGGACTATAGTGAGACGAGGAAGACTAAATTCAGAAGAAGAGGACTATAGTGAGAGGAAGATGACTATAGTCAGAGGAAGAGGACTATAGTCAGGGGAAGAGGACTATAGTCAGAGGAAGAGGACTATAGTCAGAGGAAGAGGACTATAGTTAGAGGAAGAGGACTATAGTGAGAGGAAGAGGACTATAGTCAGGGGAAGAGGACTATAGTTAGAGGAAGAGGACTATAGTGAGAGGAAGAGGACTATAGTCAGAGGAAGAGGACTATAGTCAGAGTAAGAGGACTATAGTTAGAGGAAGAGGACTATAGTGATAGGAAGAGGACTATAGTCAGAGGAAGAGGACTATAGTTAGAGGAAGAGGACTATAGTGAGAGGAAGAGGACTATAGTTAGGGGAAGGGGACTATATTCATATTCATATATAATATTTCATATAATAGGCCCCCCCGAAAAAAAAAACTTGGTAAATTTACCAAAGGAAATCAGAAAATTAAACTAGATCTATATATAAAAATAAATCTATAGGTACCAGGGTTGGCCAGTCACCAACCATAGTAATCAAAATGAATCAGTCCATTCCTGTTGCATCCAGCCAATCGGTGCATGTCTACTGGACTTCACAACTGGTCATCACTGACAGGAAAACCATTTGTTTGGCTTTCTCAGTCTCTCATCCTGTTTCATCCCTTTAACTTGTTTGCATTTTGTCATACTGACAAACAAAGCAGTGACCCAAATGCATAAAAAAACCTCTTTCCAGCCAAAGTCCTCAAGTGCTGGCGTCCTTCAAGGTGTAAGGAGAGGCATCTAAAGGTGTAACGCACTGACCTTACCCTTAAAAACAGTCCCTCATCCCACCAAAAATGGATAGACCTTGTAAATCTGGTGTATTTTCAATTCAATGCAACTCTTCTGAAGGTTCTGTTCTGTGCCACGCGATCTCACATTGCTCATCATCGCGTGTCGTGGGGAAACATTGAACGTGACTCAGCCAAGCAGCAAAAGCTCTGATTACACTCTCACCTTAGGTAATGGACACTTCTAAATGTCCACCTCTTTTTTTTTTTCTAATTGCACAGTATATAAACTGCTTTGTCTATTATTGATGATTTTGGGTGTCAGAAGGAAGTGTTCTGTATCTAGAAAGGCACGATGAAGGCAGTGTGGACAGTGTTTTATTCTTGTTAGTCCAGTTGCCTTTAAAGTGAACAGCCCCCAGCGCCTTCATACAGTGCATATTTATTGTATTAAAGAAAAAAAGTTGGAAAAAAAAAACTAAGAAAGCTTTCTATACTCCCTCCCTGTTTTTAGTGAATAATGTACTGTGATATTTGCGTAGGCTAAAGAGGTCATATTGTTTGGCTGCTGATTTACTGTTAATACTATCTCTCAGTTGTGGCTTTACTCATGGTGACCTCAACCAACCCATCCCATCCCCTTCCAAACCCCAACACTGTTCCCAACCATCTCGAACTCTCCAAATTCCTACATTTAACAGGAATGCCAACTTTATCAGATCCCTGCCTTCACATGCACCAACAATTTTTTCTATTGTCACAATGAGCATTTTGGCTTTGTTTCCCCAAAGGGAAGCAAATCATTGACTTTCCCACATTGTGTGACATCTTCTTAGTCCTGTTTGGTGTGTTCTGTTTCATGGAGTCCAACAAGGGAGACTGGTTTTGACCTGTTATCCCCCAGCGGTTGAGAAGCAGACACCAACATGGATATCAGGAGTCTGTCCTTGTCCTCTCCCTGGACGTTTTTCATTGTGGTGTATATTAGATAATATAGACCTCAATGCACTTTGCTTTGACTTGAATCAGCTCCTTCCAGTGTACCTGTATAGGTAATGTCCAGAACTAGTCACTGGAGGGTGCCAATGTCTTAAATGTGAAACACTTCAATTTGTGGATATTTGCACAGGTACTTTATTTATTTTTTAGAATAATAATATTAAAAAAAAACTGGATTTATATCAGTCACTTGATGACTGTATATAAAATATATGAATATAGTATATATCTTAGAGTTCAAGGTTTATTTATAGCTAGAGCAAGGGAAGTAAAACTAGATTAAAGCAGTTTTTTTCAGTGACGATGGGGAGCAACACCAACCTGCAATCCTGCATGACCTCAGAGTTCGGGTTTTAGAGGAATATACAACATGATGCACACCTAAGATTGGAGATTTTATGAAATACAAACACTGTCAGTTTGTCGGCATGAACTGCTGGATGAAGCGCCAGATTTCTATCTAAGAAGAGGGCTTTGGTGAGATAGAGTGGTGTTACTGCAGCTATATGCTACAGGATAGAAATTTAACTTTAAATTTAACTCGAATTTACATTTATCCTGAAAACGCCATGACGTTAAAACACCAGGGTTGCAATCAAGCCATGAAAAAAAAAAAAAAAAAAAAATCATATTACTGTCTGATGATCTCAAATATTCTTCTGGTTGTTTGCTGAGAATTTGAGCGGAAATGTTTGATGTAAGATGAAAAAAAGACAATAACTTAGTCGTTACACTCAATCTTCAAGTATAAGATAGATGAACATTGTCCTGAGATGACATCTACTGTGAAAAATTCTTGAAAAGTGGTTTTGATGATCTGAGTGCTGCAGGAATGCTTGTTCACCTGCTTAGAGGCTGTGTGTCATTGGTCTGGTTTGATGAAACACAGCAGTATTAGTACCCAGGGGGGTTCAGTATTAAACTTGCACCATTTTATTTTGGAAACAGTTGATGCTATATGGGAAAGAAACTGAAGACAACACACAGTTTGACTTGTATGAGTCATTTTACCCAGTTTTGCTGTTAAATTCCTTCCCTCAGAAGCAAAATGTAAACTGAGACTGAGTGGTTGTGGTATATGAGGAGAACATGAAGCTAAAGATGAATAAACTTCACTAATGTTGGCATTTTCTTCCTCATGTTGGTGTCTTGTTTTCTTAGCTATGTCACCCAGTCAGGTGTGACCAATGTTCCTGGCTTTAATGTTTCAGGCCGAAACGAAAAAGGACCAAAGTGACTCAAACATTTTTCCATGGGGCACTTTAATTGAACAATATGAACAGCTTCAATGATGACTTTTTGTGTGAAAAAGTATGTGATACCACTTCTGCCAGGCGAGCCCAGCGCAGTGGAGGCTGATCCCAGGATGTTACCGACCAACACAAGAGAACTTGACAAAAGGATAGAGAAAAGAAAAAAAAAGCTGGAAGAAAGGAAAGTAGGTTAGCAGAGTCAAGAGTCTCTAGGTGAGCAGCTGTTTTCTCTGCAAGCCCGTCAGCTGGCTCGATTGCACATGAATGGTCACAGGAAGAATGGAAGATTGTCCCTCTTTACTTCTGGGCAGGGATCATGCTGTCAATTGCCTCTCCCTTCTCAAGCTTCTTCTCCATCTCAACCATCAGCTTGACACCATCAACCACCAGCTGGACCTGCTGCACCTCAGAGGAGCCCAGGCGGTCGGCATTAGAGATGTCAAACACACCACCTACAGATGCGGTGTCGACACCACCTAAAGAAGAATGACAAGGAATGAGATGCTGACAACCTATCCCATCTCCATAGAGGTCTCATGGAGTATTCAAGATGATCCACAAGTGTACAAGCAGAAGAGCATCTGTTCATACCTGTGCCACGCTTCTGCAGACGCAGCCTTGTGAGGATCTCCTCAAATTTGGCATGTGTGCTGAGCTTGGGCAGCTTGACATGGACACCACCACGCAGTCCAGTACCCAGGTTGGAGGGGCATGTCAGGATGTAGCCAAGATGCTCGTTCCACATGAAGCCGTGGTTGTGCTTCTTGAAGATCTCCTCAATCTGCAAGTCATGAACGAAGTTTCAGAAATGTAAACAGTCCTGATCCCTGCACCTTTTGCTCAGCTGAATGATCATGTTTAATTTTGACCCGTTGTCCCTGTGTACCTTCTGCAAACCAACACAGAAACGCCTGAAGACCTCCCTCATGTTGCCGCCCTTCTGCATAGAGATGACACGCAGGTGATCCTCCTCATTCACCCAGACCAGGAAGGTCTTGCCTTCATTGTGCCTGATTGGAGATACATCAATGTAAAGTCAAGCGTGAAAACCCTAGCAAAAATATTTAAAGCATGACAGGTAAGGTGAGTAAACAGGTCACAGTAACACCTGCACCATGACATTTACATCATGGACGTGACTTTGACCTACCTAAACAACCCCCACATCCACCACCTACCATCCCAGATGACCTCCCCAGCAGCAGTAGCCTCTCTACAGAAACTGCTTAAAAATATGACACAGTCTGACGCGTTCACCCCAGGAACAATTTACAACGATCTCAACCCACAAACCACAAGGCCCAAAGAACTATTACCAGCATCCTGGTACCAGACACCCCAGGACATCCTCAGATGTTCTTTGTCTCTGCCCTGACTGGAAAAAGCTGCTTTGGTGACATTTGCGAGACTTACTCAAAGTTAGGCAGCGGATCCTAATGTTATGGCTGATCGTGTATTTTAATGATCCATTAAAAGACGACTCCACACTAAATGTTTGGTAAACCGACACCGCAGTTTGCTTACTGACGTCTGATGGTCACACTCACCAAATGCCTCTGCCGTCAGGCCAGTCGCGGGCCATACCAGCACAAGTCAGCAGGGGAGAGACAGGCTTGTCAAACAGGAAGTGATCACTGATGAGCTGCTCCTGCTCAGCGTCGGTCATGGTCTTCAGAGGGTAGTACTTTCCTTTGAACTCACCATCCAGGCTGGTCAGAGCTGCAAGGACAAACTCATTGTCAGGAGCTTAAAGGCCAAGCACTGGACTGAATGTTTTATCATTAAAATCTGTGTATTACTTTGTATCTTGTTGGGTTCATCTCCTATCCTAAAATAACAGTGTCTGATTATTTTGAACAGCGTATCGTTTCTGCCTCCGCATGCTCATATACTCAAACTAATAATAGCTTACCCTCAACAGCCAGCTTTTCAATAGCTCTGCGCTCGCCACGGCTGTTGTGGGGGGGCAGGGTGTATCCCTTAATGCTGCGACCAGTGCGAACACGGCTGGACAGAACATAGTTGGGGTCCAGGTCATCACCACCCTAATGACAAAGGAATGAAGTCTAAGCAAAAAAGAGTCGTACAATGTCATGTAGGGATTCTTTTTTGTTGTTGTTGGAGGTGTCCAAATCCCAGTGGTTGGTACAATGTCTGAAGGTTTCACGCTGTTCTAACAGTTTTTACCTCATTAACCAGACTTCTTTCTGCTCACTGTTGAAAATATAGTGCCTTACCTTCAAGTTCTCAAAGTTAAGGTCAGTCTTGTGTTTGTCAGTGGGTTTGTATCCACCATGACGGTCAGAGATAACGGGGTCAAGCAGATCCTTGAAGACCTCATAAGACTCCTCATCACCGGCAACGCAGCCAACAGTCATGATGAAGGGGTGACCTAAAGAACAGGCGCGAGTAGGGGAGAGGCAGTTAGAAGATGGATGAATTATGAACAAAGCTGTTTTTGATCATGCTGGTAATGATGAAAAGGATTTGTGTAGTGAGAAGAGTATCTCTGTATCTCACCGGGGTTGTCAACACCAGTCTGGATGACATCATCCAAGGTGTAGCCACTGGGTGTCTGCTTGTCCCTCATCTTGCCATACAGTTCCTTGGTCAGGATCTTGGCCATATGGTTGTTGTGCTTGGACAAGTCTGGGTACTCCTCCTCAACTTTGTAGTTGAGTTTGAAGTTGTTGTGGGTGTTTCCGAAAGGCATGATTGCTTTCTAACACTGCAGAGAGTGGGAAGCATGGAAATAAAATCAAGATCAGAAAACTCGCTTGTGAACAGGTGACTGTGAACGGCATGAAAAAGTCTTCATCGTCTGGATATATGACATATTCTGCAAGACAGCTGCAAAGTTAAAGTGCTGTTGGCCAAGGAATCCTGGTAACAAGTGTCACTTGGCTTTCAAAGGCTCAGATGACCATTTGAAATAGAGTAGTAGGACATGAAGCGCCTGCTCAGTGGCTATTTTTAGCACAAGCACATTAGACTATATAACCTTTATGTCCTCAGCATATCCAAACAGCGCCTTAATTATCCAAAAAATCCAATCAGGTTTTGAAAACCTAAAGTGTACCAATACATAAGACGGTCAAACAATATAAACATAACTTCCAGTTGAACTCAGCTGAGAAATCAAAGGAACTGTAGACAAGTTTCCCTGTAATATCCCTTAATTTACAATTATCTGTTGACAGAGTCCTCGTTATCTCATTTAGATTCGATTACCCATGGTGTGATAGACTAATCACATTAACAATGAAAAAAGACGCATATTACATGCTTGTTTTACACCACAGGTGATTTCTTTGAGTAAAACAGTTGTCTCACAAAATTAACGCTAAAAACAGACAAATGTGTCATTAAAGAGGCTAAAAGAAAGGTTTTAGGACACTTATGGTCTTCATGCTGTTTACTCCTGATATATCCGACCCCATGTCAAACTGTAAAGAACCTGTCCACATAAATCACTGTCATAAAACAGAACTGTTTGCAGATAAGTAGGTAGTAGTAGATATGTGGTAGTAGTAATACTAAGATATCATCTTCATGCAAGTTTTTACTTAACTAAGAGAAATCTGGCCAAAGCCAGTGGCTTGTCAATGACTTGCGTTTGGACCATCACGAGCGTGCTTCCTCAAGATGCACACGTGTCTGACTTGTTTCGCCTTTATCGTTTGGTTTCTTTCAATCCATGTAAGTTCAGAATTCTTATTTACAGTAAAACAACACTGCTCTAAAAGAGTAATTTAATTATTTTAGAGTAAGACTTCTTGTTTGGAATAGTTCAGATCCCCCCATATCGCTTTGTTTTTTTCCCTTTTTAACAGCAGAAAAGTAATCATGTCTCTGATATTTATTTACCTGCACACGAGACAAGAACAGAGGTAACAGTCCTTGGAATCAGATCCTGTTCACCACAGCCAAAATAGGGGTCACCCAACTCTGGAGGTCTCTGCTCCCTTTTTATATACTGGACAAACACTCAGCTATTGGTTTGGCCATTTTAGTGCCTGCTGAGCCCTCATTGGTCAGAGTTTAGTTACTGATACTCTGAACAGTGTATGAAAGGGAGACTTTTGAATTGCTGTCATTCAAGATGGTCACTGCAGCTGTACCCTCACCCCTCACACTAGCCCTCACGCCCCCCAGTCCCATACATAGCTCCAGTTGGATGACAGTGGTATCTGAGGGGGGAGGAAGGGTCATAAGCGTAATAGTGGTGTGGCTGGACATGTTTTACATTTGCCAAGCATCTCAGAAAGAATGGGAATCTGTGTGTTGGGTGTGAAAGTTAGAAAGTGTAGGTATTCCTTTCACTTGGCTTTGCAGTAAATGCTGGTTGGAGGGCCTTTGACCCATTGGGTGGTGGTCAGAGTTAACTCTGCATAGAGCAGAGTAAACTGCCATGCATCACACATAGATTATCCATCCATCCATTTTCTATACCCGCTTATTCCTTTGGAGGGTCACGGGGGTCTGCCGGAGCCTATCCCGACTCATTACAGGTGAGGGGCAGGGGTCCACCTGGACAGGTCCCCAGCCCATCGCGGTGCCACATACAAAGACAAACAACCACACACGCTCACACTCACACCTACAGGCAATTTTAGAAACGTCAATCAACCTACCATGCATGTTTTTGGACTGTGGGAGGAAGCCGGAGTACCCGGAAAGAGGATACTTTCTGCACGATGAGTTCTGCCATCACCCTCAGCTGTACATTGCACAGTTGTGTATTGCAAATTAAAACAATGAAAACATTTATGAAACAGGATCGTTTCCTGAACAGAGTTGGGTGTTAGCACGTCATGGTGCACATATTTTACATACTGATCTGATGATGGGTTATTAATCAAAGCTTTGCTGGAACAAAGCTCTTCCACGCAGAGCTGCTAATTGAATCGTATAGAAACCCAAAATAGTGTCAGGCTTTAAATTTTGTTTTTATTTATTTTGAGGTTTTTATTTTGAGGTATCACATATTGTGTACATTAACCAGCTGTTTTAACAGGTATAATAATAATGTATCTATAAATATATATATATATATATATATATATATATATATTCACACATGCATACACAAACACATTTGAACATGTAGAACCCCTTAAAAATAAATCTATATAAATTAATCTGTTAATATACTACATATACTAAACTATATACTACATATACTACACACAAATACTTCACACATATAAAACAACAATGGATAAAATCGGCATATAGTAAAAAATGAAGGACTTAAAGCTGGACTTAAAGTGAGTTGGCAATCTTGAATGTGTGAGTCTTGAGTTTGGATTTAAAAATTGGAAAGAGACAATATTTTAGATGTAAGGTGGTAAGGAGTTCCAGTTTGGGAGCAGAGCGGCTGTAAGGTCTTCTGCCCGTGGTGCTGAGATGGGCGGAGGGGACAGTGAAATGGATGGAGGAGGAGGATCTGAGGGACCGGGCTGCAGTGGCGATCTGGACGAGGACGAACCAAGATTTGATTTCAGAGAAGCAGGAGGTGACAGAGGAGGGTAGGAATATAGAGTCTGATTTACTGAATGAAAATGGATATTGAATTTGCGAAAAATATTGCAGATGGTGAGGAGATAGGTGTTGAAGGGAAATGGTCCCAGGACAGAGCCCTGGGGCACACCTGTGCTGACTGGGGAGGGGTTGAATCTGACAGATATAAGCTGTGTGGACTGAGTGCAGCCTGTGAGATACAAATACCGGGTATGTGTAATGTAGGGGTGAAGCTAGTATAGTTTTAATGAGGATTTATGTATAACCTTTAGAAGGTCATTAACCTAGTTTATCCACGCCATAACAACAGTACACTAGTTTTGACATGTGTCTCTGTTGTCTTGGAGCTGGTTGAGGTTTCAACTGTCCAGCTGATGGTAGTTCTCATGCTTTTTGCAGTCTACCAGTTCCACTGGCAGCAAAATAACTTTAATCCACAACTCCATCACCATGTTGAAGACTTGGAGCAGTGTCTTTTAGGGTGAATGAGCAGGTCTACACTCAGTTTTAGTCTCCTTTGACCATTAACCTGCTCTTCAATGAACTTTTTTCCTGTGTAATCAGTGGTAACAGGAACCTGCATAATACCTGCAAACTTGAATTTAAAGGTGTTGCTTTTACAGGTGAGGTGTCTTTCTTGGACGACAGCCTTGCAGCCAATATTAATGTAAAACATACCTGACTTTAGGCAGTCACATTGGTGTTTCAACAGCCTCCAGTATGTTAACTTATTTACAGTAGTCAGTCATGAAACAATTATTTTGGTATAAATAATTATTATATTCAACAACAATTCGTGATTATGATAAAATCACATGATTTTGAAATAATGAAAACATTTTAGTTAGAGTCAAAAACTTAGAGGAAATTAACTTTCACAGGAAATCAATCAAGGGTGTCTGCTCCTTTATTTTAGAGCAGTTTTTTTTATTACGCAACTTCCTGCTGACCATGTTAGAACTAGATCTGTTAATAAATGCATTTTCTATTATATATCAACTGTTTCTAACTGTAACTATGAGAGTACAAGTATGTGAGTAGTTCTCAGTCTGTCTTTTTCTGTTAAAAAGGTAAGAAAACATGAACAAAAGTTCCTGTCCTATCAAAATGACTTTATTTTGGAGCACTTCCCAAACACTTTGTTGAACCTGACCTGCTGGACGACAGAGATACTGTAGGGAAATGATGGTTTTGTGGGGTTGGAGAGGAGTGGTTGCTCAGAAGGGAAAAAAAGGAAAAGGACAAAAAATAAAGGTGACAAAATGACATTCATGTGAATTGCAGGATGCATATTTCCCACCATTCATTGCAATGTAACAAGACAAGCAGTGTTTACTCATATTACCCATCAGGGGAAGTAACATAGCTGATTGGTGTACATCACCATTCCAACAGTAATCCTTTATGGGGCAGTCAATACAATACTTGAACTTTAAAGAGTTCAACTATTGGAAAATATTAAAGGGCCTTCTTTACTTTGTAACTTTAAAAAATATATATTTATCATAGTATGTAGGTCTAATGAAGTTATGGTTACTTCCCCTGTAAAGGCTTAACAAACTTCTTTAGTTTTATTTTAAATAAGTCTGAAAGTCACGTCAAGCTCTACTATCTTACACTAAAGCAACAGTTTTGAAGAGCAAAACCATGAACAAGGTTGAGGGAACTCCCAGGTCTGACTCCACAGGTCTGGAGATTGTGAGTTGCTCTAAAAGCTGCTTCCATCCGTGTTTCTGTGGAAAATAAACAGGCCGAAGGGTTTGTGTGAAGGAGATGTCTGGTGAGTTTAGTCAAGCGTGTTCAGTGCCGTCCACCGGTGGTCCGATCACCCAGGATGCACGTTAGCTCCAGGTCTGAACGGGGCCAAAGTCTAACTACAGTGAACAGGAAGCTGCTATTAAAAAATGTTGTCACGAAATGCTTGAGGAAACATATGTAGAGGCATGTGAACAATTCAAATGGCGAAGCAAGGGAGTATTAAAACAGGCACCGTTTCAACAGTTACCATGCAGACCTAACCACAGCCACCCCCAACAAACAGCTGTCTGACTCACACCCAGTCTCTCCTACTAGTTTCTCTCTTTTTCTTTTGCTTCTGGTGTCCAGAGATGCAGGCAACAGGGTTGTCGGTTGGTGCCCTTGCGCTGAAGCCACTTCTCATGTTACCCAGCTGTCTGCTGCCTGTCCTCCCTAAAGTCAGGGGGTACGAAATTAGAGTGTGTTACAGCGATCACTCCGAGCACCAATCTTCTCTTTACCTCGTGCAACACCCATTATTTCTTTTGTGTCTAACAACTGAAGCATTGGAGTGTGGGTTTTCACAGGAAAATATGTTATTCATGGTGCACAACTGCCAGACCAAGACCAAGAATAGATTCTACGTTTTAATTTCCAGGGGAACATAGAATCACCTGCAAATAAGACACCCGATATGGTGGCTGGCCACTGACATTTTACTCACAGCAGGCTAGAACAGTTATGAAACAAGATGGTGATATCCACTCACCACTTTATTAGGTATACCAGGTGTACCTAATAAAGTGGCTGGTGACTGTAATCAGATCTCGTTCTGGGAATAATGGCCATGGAGTTCCTCCAGCTTCACAAGATGCTGAACCTCTGATTACGCCACCCACTCCCTCCCAAGTATGATGTAATGGTAAGTTTTTGACTTTTAAATGGGGTTTTTACTGTAATACTGAGTAAACTGTCCCGTAGATGGTGGAGTTGAAGAACGCTCTGTGTTATTACAGAGACTAAACACTTCTAGACTCTTTGCCAGGCTTCCTACCTTCATAGTGTGTGACGGAGAAACCAAGCACCAGTTTTAAACCTGCAGGAAACTTTTTTGGAAACGGCGTGACCCTGTGCGACCTGCACTGACCTCTGTCAGAATAGCACGGTGTCAAGCTGCAGCTGCATCCAGTGCTACTGTTAGGTGGCAGCGAGCTGTGGCACATTGTTCGAGAATGAGCAAACTATATCATCCTAATACCACTGCCAAAACTGGTGAGCTCCCTTTGTTATAAAGCCATTCAAATTAATCATTATTAGAAAACTGACTATGCACTTAGCTGCTAAATACAATGAACTATCAGGGTTCTATAAATAGCACCTTTATGGGCGACTTCATTTAAACCTCCCAGACTCAGTGCAGCACCTGTTTGGAGAGAGCCGGCATGGAAATGCACCACATTCAAACAAAGTGCATTTTATTTGTTCCATAGACTGAGTTTCCACATGTGTGTGTTTACACACAAAACATATTTTATTCCCTAAAAGTGTAATGGCTCATAAAAAAAACCCCCAAAAGTTTTGACAGAAGATAACTCAAGTCTCGAAACAAGATAGACTTGATAGTTTGTGAGCTGATTTTTTTTGCAGGCCTGAAGCTGTTAAGTTGCTTGTTGGCGTGTCACTGCTTATACTTTCTTCCCTGGAACTCACGTGTACATTTCATGGTCAGGGGGAATCTATAATTATACCAGGCTTGCTGGGTCCACCCTGTCTAACTGCAGCCACTGCCCGTCCAAGACCCTGATTCAATTTCATTGAGTCAGTTTTCATCTCAGCCTGGGCAGGACCTACCTATGGCTAAACAGGATTTCCAGCAAACTCAGACTGAAAACGCTCACATTTAATATCAGTGAGGAAACTATGGATACAAAGAGCAGAAGATGTGGCTGTTATCCTCCACTCTATCCCTTCACTGCAACATGAACAAACGATTCATGCAGGTATTGTTGGTATAAAATATGCACAACACTCTCAATAGGATTAACTGAATCAAAACACCTGAAAGCAATGTGCTCTGATAGGAAAATGTGTATTTAAGCGTAGCAAATGTGCATCAGTTCATCTGAATGAATAAGGGGCCAGCATTCCAGAGGCTTCGAGGACATTATTTGTTCATGGATCATTGCACACGTGATGTGAGCACAAACGACAGGCAGCACTGTGCAATGTAACATGCATGTACACCTGTTTTTGCTGCAAGATCTTGGGGAAAATGTGTTTTTATGGCGGCAGATAGCTCACTTGGTTGAGCAGGCCTATATACAGAGGCTACAATCCTCATGCAGCTGACCCAGGTTCAAGTCCAGGCCTATGGCCCTTTGCTGTGTGTCGTCTCCCATTTCTTCTGTGAACACTTCATAAAGACAGGGCCATAAAATTCTTAAAATAAAAATATATTTTTATACTCATTTAGTGAAGACCAAGAACCTCAGTGTCCTGGGTCATAATTCCCATCAAGCCGATAAACAGCATGTATGTCGCTTTTACACCTATTTTTAAAAAAATCCTTGTAACACCAACACTTAAAAAGCATTAACTTACAATTGTCATCACAAAAAGTGTACATTTTTTCCTTTTTTTTTTTTTTTTTTTGGGATAGCTTAACTTATATTAGACATCTCATTCTTTCATCTTTCTTTTTTTCCTATCATCCAGTTGGGATTCTGAGTCCAAATCTCCTTTGGAAAAACCAGAGAGTCATACTGAACAGAGTATTTAGATTTTTGCTCTATTAAGTTTATTTTCTTCATTTTGTCTTTTTGCTCTGAAGAATAGTCCAATGTTCCTCGTTAACATGTAAAGTTCTACTTATCAGCAAGTTCAAATTGTTTGTTCAGGTCTGAAATGATCAGAAAAGAGATCACTGACAACACGTACTCTATAAACAAGCTAAACAAAAAAAATGTTTTCACTCTTGGACTCTTGAAAAACAGGCAAAAGTGATATGTTTTACCTTGTGGGAGTGGTGGCCTAGTGGTTACAGTGGTGTTGGGCGTGGAGGACCCAGGTTCAAGCCCAGGGCTGCCCACAATGGTAAATCACTGGGGGCCCCTGAGCAAGGCCCTTAACTCCCAATTGCTCCCCGGGGTGCTGGTTCTAGCAGCCCCACTGCTCACTACAGAAACTAGTTGATGGGTTAAAAGCAGAGACTAATTTCGGTGCATCGTACATACAGCGTGTGCACGATGTCCACACTGACAAGAATGATCAGAAAAAAAAAAAAATGTTCTGTAGCCATACAAATGGATCTTTGAATAAACGATTGATCAAGCTGACAGACATATTAAGCTTTTAATTAACCCCTTCGCCTATAAAAATAAATGTTATAAAACTGCTGAAACCCAGTGTTTTCCATAAGGATGATTGGATTTTCAAGCTTGTCAAAGATCCTCTGGAAAGAAAATACTACTTACAAAGTCAAGCCAGTCAGGATTGAAAGGTTCATATTAAAGGCGATTGCTCTTCACTGACTTGCATCAGAAACGATATTTGTGTGTTAAGCTTTTCTAGACCGAACTGTCTGTCCAGCTGCACTGGTGGAGTGGATTAACTCCAGATTCATGAGGCATCCAGAGTTCACCTCTTACCCAGAGGAGCTTGTAATCCCACAATGCACTGAGGTGCAAGGCTAGAGGACATTTCCAAACATGACACTACTATTTGTTTTTTCCTCTAAATCAAATGTTGATCACTTTACTCTCTATAGTTATATATGGCAAACAAATGTCAGCTAAACATAACAAAATGTAATTTGTTACATAAACTATACAGAAATAAACATCTGAAGAAGTTATCATGTTGTGCAACTTTTTAAATACGCATTACGCTTTCAGTCAAATAATATTCATCTGGTTAATTTTATTTAAATGTATGACAGCCCCACTGTTTGTGCCTTCGAGTGAAGACGGCACATTTGTGGAGCCTTGTTGAAGCAGTGTTGCCCTGCAGCAGCTCACTCTGCCAGCATATGCTCCCCTCTGTTGCATTTCTGGCTCTCCGCCCACTGCAAATCCTCACCACTGCGAGTCCTCCATATGTCGTCAAACGCAGAACTGTAAGTTAACCTTGATGACATATGACAACATAGATCTTAGCTCTAGTGTTTGTTTTCAGTTGATGTCCTATGTCTGTTGGGTTTTCTTGTGTTTAAAAAGCAAATCATCTGCATCTGAAAGAGAAACATACACTGAGAACTATCCATTTTCTAAAAGTTAATTTTTTTTGACAGGTTTGCTGCAATTAAACTGCAAAATTACACGGAATATGATACAATAAAAGGCAGAAATGGAAACAGTGAAAAAGGAAAACTACCTTTTAACAGAAAGACACCTCGAGCAGATCCACGCAGCTCGGTGGTGATAGGAAAAAAGACCAATGCATAGTTACTGACAGTAATAGTAGGATATAAAGTTGGAGAGTACAGAAAACAGGATGAGCAGAGTGACCAGAGCATCACATGGGGCCTCACAACAGTATCAGCTGATAACAGCACAGGTAAAAGAGCTGGTTACCACAAGTTCAGGCTCACCTGGCGGTAACTTTTATCTAAAAGCTTTGACAAGCTTCATCATAAGGGATAGGCCACTCTTAAAGATAAATGTGGTGTCTGAGCCCTTAACTAAAAAAGAGGAGACCGATGCAAACCAGACAGTGAACCATGTCGCAAAAGTATGGAGAGCTGCTTCTTCATGCTTTTGAGCCAGTTTAGAGCAGATGTTCCAAGCACCGTGTTTCACTGTAGGTTTGATACACTTTAGGATTCATTATAAATCTTGTTTTCTTTTGTTTTGTTTCTCAAAATTGAGTTTTGAGATACAAGAGAGTTTTAGCACACAATACCAGCAGAGGGAAGTCATGTGACCAACAGTCTCAGCAGAGCTGAGGTGGATTGTCTCTGGGTGGATTGTCTCTGGGTGGATTGTCTCTGGGTGGATTGTCTCTAGGTGGATTGTCTCTAGGTGGATTGTCTCTAGGTGGATTGTCTTCTGGGGTCATGATCGGTGCAGCAGGCGATGGGGAGGTGTGCGGAGCCTGGATCTCCAAACAGGACAGCAGCGCCTGCATCATTCCCATCTGTTTCTTTGCTGGTGCTTGTTGCATTTGGCGGAGACGGCTTCAACTGTTCACGGTGAACAGAGGCCATGTCTGCCAACAGCTGACCCAAGGCTGCCACTGGCTGTAACTGCTGGGTCCCAGCAGTGCTTCCAGTGTGGTAGATTCCAGCTACTCAGAGTCCACCTCCAGCAGAAAAACACACAACCGGTACAATGAACTTTGTTTATTTTATGGCTTTTTTCTGAAGCTCTGGTGCCCCGTTCCCCTGGTCCCAGCATGCTATTGCGTGAATAGAGACACTTGATTAGATAATTTGACGCAGCTGGTGTCGTCTCTTCTGGCACTGTTCCCTGAACTGCTGCTCCACATGTCCCCCCACAGCTGAGCAGAAACAGCCCCCCGCCACCACACATGTTCATATAAATGCAGTGTATGTCACCGCCTCAGTGCCACTTAGTCAGCAGTTCTCTTCTGGGTGGCTTGAAATGGATTTTCTTGACTTTACATGTCAAACCCAGTTGTATTTTTTTTATCTGTAAGCTTTTACCATATGTTACATGTGTTTTGCTTATTTTGACAACATGTTCTATTTTATTTTTTATTTTTACCACTACAAAACACTTTGTAAAGAGGTTCAGTCATTGATAATTCGGCCTATTTTGAAAGGCTGCGGTGAAACGTTACCAAATGTGAAGAACTGACTCAGTAACAGGAGGAGAGAGAGTCACAAGCTGTGTGTCTTACAAAATATTTATAAGCCTAGTAAAATACCATAAGGTGACAGGAATACAACAGTACTTCTGGGGATGGACTACTGTTATCTTATGAAACCGTTAGGAAGTTTATGATGACATAATAGACCTATGTCCTAATCACAGAGTATGATTTTAAATACCTACTCTGTAAACAAAGACTTCCACATTATCTAGGAAGGATAATTATTGGATCATGACACCTCACCTTTGATGGCCCATTTTAAATCTTTTTTTTTTTTTTTGAGAACTTGAAACTTAGAACATGTTGCACAGCATCAGTTTCAGACTCTCATCCAAGTGTTTGTATAAATAAACAAATACATGTTTTATTCTTTCCGTTATAGATACAGTGTTACTGCATTTCAGATGATGGCCTGCAGGACTGTCTTCTTCACCAACAGGACATAAATGTCTCCATCTAGTGGACTCTAGTTGCTCAGTATGTTTGACAGTATAATCGAAGGTAAAGCTAATCATTACCTTTGGTACAAAGGTCCTTACATAAGTCTTACAACGTACAACTTGCAACTCCAAGTCTGTACTTTTTTTTTTTTTTTTACAGCGCCATCAGAAAATTTTCTTTTGAAAAAATGTACCATTTACATTAAGATGTATTGTATTAGTGTGACTATAAAAAAAGACAAAAAAGTCCTGAATTATTTAAAATAATCAACAACTAATCAACATTCAAACTTTCACACAGTACAAATATCTGAGGCAATAGTTTCACAACAATAAATAAATAGTGACATAATGTAGTAAAGTAGCAAAGGTCTTTAGAAAAAAATGCAATAAAAGTTAATAGACTCACATTGCCTATTGATAAAAAGAAATGGATTACGCCCTTTACTTGTTTATCCTTTATGGTTAGTGATGCTTTCTAATTCAAATTAAGTTATTCTAATGTATTTAAAAAAATGTTAGTCTGTTTATAAATGAATTTAATTTCTTCCTCCATCCTTCCCATAACATGTCTGAAACATGTCTGTCACCTGGGAAGTGTGAAGCAGAAGCAGAAGCAGAAGCTGGCTCCTCTCCAGGCGGACAAGCAGCAGCTCTGCTCCTGTGTGTCACAAGATTTCTTTCAAAAGAAGACTCTCAAGTGACCTTTGTGTATCCCAGTTAGGGTAAAACCTACATTCAAAATTCAAATGGTCTCCCACCGTCTCTGTTTAACTGGGACCTGTATGTAGACGTGCTTTAACGAAGTTTAGTATAAAAAAACCTGATAAGAGAGACAGAGAGAAAGAGGGCCTTTGTCTTTGAATCAAAATAAATGAACAAAGGTTTTCTTTTAGGTTAATTTTAATCAAGTCATGGTAAAAAGTATTATTATTATCATTATTATTATTATTATTATCATTATTATTATTATTATCATTATTATTATTATTATTATTATTATCATTATTATTATTATTATTATTATTATTATTATTATTATTGTTATTATTATTATTATTATTATTATTATTATTATTATTATTATTATTATTATTATTATTATTATTATTATTATTATTATTATTATCATTATTATTATTATTCGGCGGCGCTCATGGGTCTGACTGCTGTGACTTTAAGAGGCAGACGCGCGTCATTATTTCCCATTGCAACACTGGGGTGTGGCGAATGCTAAGAATCAGGAAAAACTTTGGTCTAAACAGATCAGCGCAGTTTCCGCAAGATCTTACAAACGTTTCTGCGAACCATGTCTGCGGCTGAATGGAAGAAGAAATGCGAGGCTGAGTGGGGTCTCCAGGGCGCACCGATGCCCGACAGCGTGGACTGGAAGTCCGTTTATGAAGCCAAGCCGCTGGGAAAAAACCTACTGAAGAACCCTTCACCTCTCGGTACAACCACTCTTCTACAAGTATCACTTAGTTGTGACGATCCATACACAGTTTTACTGACTTAGGTTGGGTTTAAAATCGCAGGAATGGCATAAAGGCCAAAACCCCAACTTCTAGGTAGCATCCTCGGTTTAAGTACAAGAACTGATCTACCACTGGTTGGGAGTTTAGGGCAGATGCAAATGTTGCAGTAATGATCACTGATCTTTTTTCAGTGTACTTTTACTTCATAGTTTCGTACTTCCATTTAGATTGTTTGTTCATTTATTGCGCTGATTCTCTATTTCTAAGCTGCTTCCTAAAAAGAGTTTGTTTTTTTAAATTGGATTTTTATCATGAATTCAGTTATGATCAACACATTTTATTCCCTGCCCACAAGATGAAGTCCTCAGCAGGGGTGTTGCTTCTTCCAACCTTTTATTAAGACTATATATATATATATATATATATATATATATATATATATATATATATATATATATATATATATATATATATATATATATGTGTGTATGTGTATATTCAGGTTTTGTTCTTGGGTGGGCCCTGGGTGTGCATGATAGACCTTTGGTTGTAAATCCTCTTTAACATTGTATTGGCTTTGAAACAAGTAAAGCGTGATGGGTAAGCAAGTAAAGAAGATGACACATTTCTACACTACAATGCCACTTATGTTTGCTTCAAGGATTGCAAAAGGGAAAAAGAAGAGAGGAAAAAACCCCAACTGACACTGACAAGTCTTTGTCATTTTAAAGCTTAGGTGTGTCTTTAAAGTTTCAGTTGATGACCCTGAGTAATGCTCAGTTTGTGTTTGTACACACCCAGTAATTCTGTCAGAATTGATACATTCTTTTACTTGTCAGTGTTTGCTTTAGGATTACAGTTGTCACAGTGGTAGTTTGCCTTATTCCAAACACAGGGTTGAATAAGGATATCCCTCCACCTGAGCCTGAGCGGCCTCCATTTCCCAGTGGCGGACCTCCACGTTTTCGGCCTGATGGTGAGAGAGGAGTAATCAGCATGGCATGCTTTGATTTACACACACACACACACACACACACACACACACACACACACACACACACACACACACACACACACACACACACACACACACACACATAGTTTTATTATGCATAACTTATTTCTTCATTCGCAGGTGAATTTACTGGTTGGACCACGAGTGTAGAGGTCCTGCCCTATGATACCAGTGGCATCCCAGAAGGTGTTGTAATATGTGCATTGCCTAAGTTTAGGTGGGTGTCATTAAAGATCAAACATTAAAGGTTGTTTGTTTTTCAAGCTGGCACGGTAAAGTAGTGATCAGTAGTTGGTGTCTTACCTGCAGCAGATAGCACTCGTAGCACTCTCAGTTTGGAGAATCAGGGAGGAATCTGATTGGGGAGTCAGGCCACCAGCTCTGGGGATCACAGAGGAGCAGATTTTCACAATTTAAAGGAACTTAAAGCTTTTAAATTAGATTCCACTTCAGTTACACCATGTCATTTTTTTGAAACGGCAGTTACTTTGTTGCTTCATGTTCTTTGCTGCAGAATGTCCTTCCTAGTTGCAGCCCGGTCCACAGTCTGTTAACGACAGTCTTTTTGACAGTCGACAGTCACTGTGCTGCAGCAGAGGTCGTCTTAAAAGGATCCAGTCAGCATGACTGTCTGTCTGTTGCAAAAGTACTTTACACAGCCAACGGTTATTACAGGGACTGTCTGCAAACATAAGAGTAAATTCAGTCAGAAAGTGACCGGTGAAATTATTTAAGCGAGCAGAATATAATAATTTAATCTACCTTGGTTTTCACATTTGATTGGACTGTGTAACTACAGTGGACTCAGGATTTAACTTTTGCTTGCTTTTTTGTCCTCAGTTGGTTCACCTTGGAGCAGGTTGTGGACCTCAAGGCTGAGTGGCTGTGGGAGAAGCTTCTTGATGATTTTCAGCCTGAAATAGTCATTCAAGACTGGTGGGTTTTGAGTAGTCCTGGCTACTTATCACTACAGCCTTATCTACTTAGCAGGTTCACACATTGGTGACTCCGTGTGTAGTACACAGTTAAGAGCTGAACATACTATTATTTTGCACTGACTGGTTTTCTGTCTTTCAGTTTGTGCTATTATATTTAGAATATGATAAGGAGCTCCCTTCCCTTAATTTCAGAACTTTACAACTGTATTTGATCCATTAATTGTTCACAGTAAAGCACTGAACGCATATCGAATGCGTGAAATTATATTATTTCATGAAAAATATTGCCTCATTTGGATTTCTGATGGTCTGATTTAGTGTAAAAAGAGCAAGATTCAAATGTTTTTTTCTTTCTACTTTTTTCCGTTATGGGGTTGTCACAATGGATCAACCTTTTTTTTACATATTGATTTGGCATAAGACTGATTCGATGCCCTTTTCTGACACAACCTTCCACATTTGTTCATTCAATTCAATTCATTTTTATTTATATAGGTCCAATCATGATAAATATCATGTTCAACAATACAGTTAAACTCGTTTGAAATAAGTCCAATTAATACAAAGCCAAGAAAATAATTGTAATAATTATTGCTTCGCTAAGGAAACCGACAGATTGCATCAAAACGTTTCTACAATCCCCCGTCCTGAGCAAGCACCAGGCGACTGTGGAAAGAAAAAACTCCCTTGAACAGGAAGAGTCCTCTGACAGAACCAGAATCAGGGAGGCCAATCATCTACCTCGACCAGTTGGGGGTTGAGAGGACAGGAAGGAGGAGAGAATTAGAACAGATCAGGAAAACCTGCTGGGAAGAAGAAACACGCGTTAATAAAGATAACAATGGTGTCATTAATAGAGTTGGATTAGAAGAGAACAGAGAGAGGAGAGATGCATCATGGGAGGTCCTGCAGCAGTCTAGACCTATAGCAACATAACTAAGGGGTGTCGTTATAGGGCACCTGAGCCAACCCCAAATATAAGCTTGATCAAAAAGGAAGGTTTTAAGCCTAATCTTAACCTGAAAAGTAAAGGTTCTACTTCCCATTCTACTATTAAAAACTCTAGGACCCACAATTCCAATCTTGAAGAAACAAGTGCATGGATCAGTTTTTCTGCACCAGTCTATGACGGGATGTTCCTAATTTCAGCAATATTGCAAGAATGAAGAAAGAAAGAAAAAACCTGTTTAATATGCAAATCGAAGGACATATTCTGATCAAAAATACCTCCCAGGTTCCTAATTATATTACTAGAGGCCAGGGTAATGCCATCTAGAATAACTACAGGACTAGACAATATGTCCCTGAAGTACTCGGGTCCAAATACAACAACTTCAGTTTTATCTTAATTTAGCTGGAGAAAGTTTTAGTCATCCAGTTCTTTGTCTTTGAGACATGCTTGTAGTATGACCAACTGGTTTGTTTCTCGTGGTTTCATGGACAGGTATAACAGCGTATAGCAATGGAAATAAATGGCACAGCATCTAATAATATTACCCACTGGAAAAAGATATAAAATGAAAGATAGTGAAAATGTTGGCTCTCACTGTGTAATTGAACATCTGGAGCTGCAGAACAGTTTCCCAGCTCAGAAATACGTCTATGAAAATGCTTTCTACAGCCAGTATGAGACAGACTGAGTATATTTCATGTCTGCTAAAAGAAGTGAGGCCAGTCTGGTTTATGGCGAACATTTGGACCCCTAATGTCAAAATGTCAAAAAAATAATTGTGTTTGTATTTAATACATTTATGGCTACACATTAGGATACATTTTTTGGTTTTCTTTAATAGATATTCTTCATTTAATGGTAATTTTACAAGAAAAAATGTTTTGATTTGTTATTTAAAAAAATGTATATTGAGTCAGTCCTGGCTGATACCCAAAGACCAAGTATCAAAATCTGCATCAGAAAGGAAAAAGATGACATCAGAACATAAGATTTGTCAAAAAAACAACAACTCTCAACTCTTTTCCCTTTTACATTAAATGACTTATAACAAAGATGTGGGATGGTGTTTGGAAATAACTGGCATGCGTGTCATTTTTTTAGGTATGAGGAAAGTCAGCTGCATAATTCCATCTACCAGCTGCATGTGAAGTTGCTGGGTGCAGACAAGAGTACAGTGATCTCTGAACATACCATCAACCCCACTGAGGATCGGAGCACCTACTCGCACAACTGGAAGGAGGTGACTTAGTCAGTCATCCTGACTGGTAACATGATCTGCTCTCATCTGATTTTTACCTGTGTGCTTCTTTGCTGGCCTGCAGGTGTCCCATGTATTCTCTGGCTACGGACCCGGGGTGAGATATGTCCACTTCATCCACCGACTGAAGAACAGTTTCCTTAATGATTTTTTCTCAACAAACTTTACCAACAGCTCCGTAGTTGTGAAGCCAGTCAAAAGCAGTTCATAGGCTGAATCATGCAACACAGTCATATTTGTTAACCCTGTTAACCTTAACAAATATTTGCTTTTAGAGTGGAAATAAATGGGAACGTATGAAAAAGCAGCCCTTGAGTGATCAATCTTCTCTTTAATGTATTTTTGAATGATTGCAGGGACTGATTTAACATAGTTTTGAAGTGACTTTGCTTTTCATTTATTTTTTCAAATTAAGAGGTGAGATAAATCAAGGTTTGCTATCCTGAAACACTCTAACTGGTGTGGTGCAATAATTAAAAATGATCTTTAAAAAAATATATATTTTTGTTTCAGAGTTGATTCTTTCAGCGGTTCTAAAGGAAACAATGCAAGTTAACAGAACATTCAGTGTTATAATCATTAGATGTTGCATCTGGGTAAGTAAGGTGTCACGAATAGGTTTTGTACAGCCTACCTGTCAGGTGTGCTTGACGTCATTGTCTTGCCGTATCAAACAGGTTAATGAGATGAGTTGTCAGATGAGGAACAATCAAGCATCCATCATGCAGACTAGACAAACGCAGAAACTTATCCTTCACAGTGGAACCTACTCTTTGGAGAACAGGTGATGGACTTCAATATGTAAAATACTTAGTGGGTCCTGTGGAGTCTGAGATATGGTCTATCTAGAGTCTGGCTTTCTAAGCCTTTCTTAGATTGATGTCTGACAACATTTGCTTCTCTGCTGTTGTTTATATCTTTGAATCTTGGCATTGTGTTATTAGACACCTAACTAGTAAAGGATTACTTAGTATTGTTTTCATGTGACAATATGTGAAATCTGAGGGTAAATGACTTATGATGCCTTTTCAAAACAGCTGTTGTAGAATGAAGGTGAGATGTCTCTCGACACTATCTTTTGAAACCATCACTTTTTTAGTCAAGAAAAAAACTATTAGACTTCAAAAATACTTGCACGATAACAGATTAGGTTCCTAAAAGAATTAGGGTTCACAAAAATCGCAGATGTTGTGTCTGTAACTTTGAACCTTGTGGCGTTTTGAGTGTTATGTCTAGAATTGGGGTTTTGGCTTTCTTTGACCCAACTGCACATGAAAATGTGATTAAACACAAATAAAATGCTATACAGTGTACAAAAGCTAAATACTTACTTCCTGACAATTTTAAGGCCATTTAGTACTCCCATAAAGGGACTGTAGAATAATCATATTTTACCAAATTATTGGGACAACTTATAGTATGGAAATAAAAATAACAAAACAGGAAAAATAACAAATGGAGTTCATGAGGAGAGCATAATTGTGGTACTACAATCTACTGGTTATCTAATAATTTATCAGTGGGTGTTGCAGGACCATTTGGGTCTTCTGGTGAAGCATGTAAGCTTTATAAATTAATATTAAATAATGATAGTCCGTCCTTCTGGATTTCAGCAGCGCATAGCAACAGGTAAATGTCAGTATAACATTTATAGAGAGGCCATTTGAAGCCTGAAATCTGGTTTGAAATGTTCCCATCTGAGATGGTGAAGTGACCAGACAGCGCAATCGGACTCAGCTCAGCACAAAAGTCAACTTTGCAGATGCGCACTGTACCAGGTATGTGCTGCCTTCACGTCTTCAAAAATACATAAGCCTATGTGTGGACCACAAATAAAAAAAAAGCACTTCTAGAATACTTGTCGCTATAACACAAATATCTTTGAAGCAGATTTCCAATATTATTTAATGACCACTGAGCAAGCATTTATCATTATTATCTAACGCCCCAAGCTCGTCGATTTTGTCGTCTTTACAACGTCACCGTTTTCGACGAGCAGACCCTGAAAGCAGCACGTCATCCGCCGCGTGAGCTCTCAGCATCTCAGCCGCCGTTAGTTAACGACAGCGGCAAAGTTTCGCCGGTGGCTCCAGGTGTGCGTCGAGGCGCGGATACCTTTACCGGGCGCGAGTTTCCACACTTTCAGGTGCAATGGCAGCGTTTGGCGGAGCCGCGCCGCAAAGCTGAAGGTAAGAAGCGAAGGGAACAACTGCGGCGGATAAACTTCTGTTTGGGGGAGACTGCTAAAGGCTACGCCCTCTGGACACATTTGTAGTTTTGTTTGCAAACATTAAATCGTAAACTACAACACACTTTTCGTGGATATATTGGCGTGAAGGGGTTAAATGTGGCTACGAACTGTCGCGTAATTGGTTCCCGTCTGGTGTAAGTTGAATTTTATGGTTTGGCAAGGAAATGTAAATGGTAAAGGGATGAAGATCAGTAAATACTTGAAAAAGCTGATTTAAGTTATGTAAACATAGGTAGCCCCAACTCTAAAAGGGGTGGAAAAGCATAAACTATAGTAAAAAAAAAAAAAAAGAGAGAGAAAACAAATTTACAGATTAAAAATAAATAAAAATAAGGATTGTCAGTTCTCCATAAAATGCTTCGCAGATGGTCACTAATTCTGTTGGTTGTTGAGACCATAATACCTCATAGTTAACAGCTCTGTCCTCGACAGTTGAGTGAATAGTTTAAGTGTGAAGGAAAGGCTGATCATACGGATGTGTTTACTCATGCACTCCTTAAAGATCCTATTCATTTTAGAATTAAATGTGGGGTCCTTTCAAGTCTGACATTCAATCAGTGGATAAACGTCATTCTTTTAGCAGCTGGACGGTGCCACATACAGTATCCCTTCTCACCCGTCTCTTGTGTCCACATGAGATGCCCACAGACATGTTAGGAGTTGCTGATGCATAAGACAGGAGGTGTTGACTGCAGGTCCACCCCCAGTGTTGCCCTGTTACATTTGATTAGGTGGGTGATCTTGGTTAACTCACTTTTCAGGTGAGCAATAAACGAAATGCCAAAATAATTTCTTTAATCCTTGATTTAATAAAAACATGCCTTTGCAGTGTAGACTGTGTAGACTGTTTTCTGAATTCATCACTTAATCTGTCACGGTAAAAAGCAGTGTTAAAAACTAAAACCTTTGGCAGTTTCTGGCCAATTGCACATTTAGATGACGCACTTAATGTGTTTGAGATAATGAACAACCTAATTACAGAGCTAGATTTTATTTTAAAACTAATTGAAACTCTCTTTTTTATACTCATAGAAATCTTGTCATATTGAGTAATGAATGAAATGGGCCATAATTAGTAAGATGTTTTTTTTTTTTTTAATTATTATTAATTATTCATTTTTAGGCACTTTTAGAGCATTGTTATCTTAATTCTGGGTATATATTTTTTATTTGTCTTTCTATATTTTATGTCAGTATTTTCAGTATTTCCTGTTTTATCCTCATACAAAACAACTAGTTTTAAGCTTAAAATGACTTTGTGTTTTATTCTATATATAAAATGTTAGTCGCTTCTTGTTATGTGACAGTTATGAAGTCCTCTGTTGTGACGTTGCTACAAAGACGGTGTGTGTCGGTGCTCAGGAACTAAATCCAAGCAGCCCACCAGCTCGACCACACTGACGCTCCCCAACATGTGTGGCGGTTCAAGTAAACCAATGCTGCAGCATTGTGTGAAGGCACCAGCGTGCACGCCACCTGCGGGTGCCATGGGACAATAGGCCATACTACACCTCACATTTCTCTCACATTTCCTGTCCACTCAATCAGTAAAACGCAATAGATGATTTGACTCTCCTACCTTTTCATCTCCTTGATTTAAGAAAGTAAGGACCTCAGGATGGATCTCCTTTGTCCTGAGTTAATTAGATTGCCCTGCCTCATTTAGTTATTAATGCTTAATGCTTTAATAGCAGCGAATGCCAGTAAACCCAGTTGTATAAGGATCTGACTGTTTCTTTATGTAATAGCTGTCTGTCAGAGAAACGTTATTTCTGTTTTTTTGTTTTAGTTCAGTAAACTGTTAGTTGTTTAAGCTTGGTGTTGTAGCAATGTACAATGCAGTAATGTGTAGTATTTAGCAGTATTTTTGGGACCTCTTGTGTTTGGGAAAGGAGTGTTAGTGCCTCTGGGGGTCTGTTTTTGTTTTCATTGACTCTCTAGTCTATTGTGTGTTCTGGCCGGCTGGCTGCCACTGCACATTGCAGTTAACATTTTGTTGGTCTAAACCAGATTTACACTAAGTTCAAGCTATCACAATGATGGATCAAATTTGTGATTCAAATCCAAATATTAGTTAGTTATTTGTTGACATGTCATTCTTGTTATTTTTGTTCCTCTGTTTGATATCAGACATCAGAAACAATGTGTTCACTTTGGCTGGGTCAGAAGTTGACTTTTTGCCTGAATAGGTTTAAAGAATTGCTCACTCATGTAAAGTAGTCTGAACTGGCTGTAAAGTGTAAGCCCTGTGTGTTCACATGACGTCGTCACATGCTTTCGTATAGGCAGTTGTATATGCTGACTGCTGTGGGTGTTTCTAGCAGTACTCTGAATATTGTATAAATGGTGTCTCTGTCTGGGTTCATAGTGAAGTTGAGAATGCTGTTTCTTCTAAGGTGACAGTGCCGCCACTGGCTGTGCGGTGTCTCGGGTAATGGAAACCTCAGGAGCTGCTGTCTGCTGGCTGTCAGCTGCTCGTCTACCAACCTCTTTCTGTCCACCTCAACTCTGGCCCCATGCGGCTCACTGCTTTTGCAGTGAGGTTCATGTGCAGGGGTCATGCGTAAAGTAGTTGTGTTAGGTTTTTAATGGAGGCACGATGACTTGAGAGGTATAAAACTGAGACATAAAATGACTTATAGAAATAGAGTTAAATTGATAAGTGAGAAAAATATGAGCTCCAAAACTACCTTGAGTTGTTAAAGGTCCCAATTCTTTATAGATGTGCAATCTTCCCCTATCCTAGGCCCAAATGGACCCTCTTACTGTCAAAGATGTAGACTTTGAACCGAGTGCTGATAACAAACCAGATGGTCCCTCTCCTCTTTACTCCAGAGGTTGTGGCTGTTTCAAAAAAAGAATTTCCAATTTTGATTTGTATGACCACAGGACAGTTTCTCTCTTTGCCTCATCCATTTTAAATGAGCTTCGGGCTTGAAAAGACGATGGTGCTTCCTGATCATGTTCACCAACGGTGTCTTCTTTGCATGTTGGAGCTTTAACCTGTTATTGTTGTGGGCAAGGTGAACTGCGTACTAAGACAGTGATTTCTGAAAGTGTTCCTGAGCCCATGCAGTGATTTCTTATATTTATTAAAGTGCTGCTTGAGGGCAACCAGCATTATCAAATTTGTTCCCTGCACGCAGAGATTTCTCCAGATTCTTGGAATCTTTTTAAAGATGATAAGAAAATCTAGATGATGTGTTCTTAAATTCCCTTCACACTTTATGTTTAGGAACATTAATCTGAAATTGTTTTGCCATTTGTTGACTCAGTTTTTTGCACACTGGTGAATTCTTGTCCATCTGCACATCTGCAAGACTAAACATCCCCTCACAATTTTCTTTCTTTTCTTTTTTTTTTGCTTTGTCAAATAAGGTTTTATGCAGTCTTGTATACAAGCGTAATAATGAACTGTTATTCATTTTCAAATGTCAGTTTCAATACTATTTGAAGGTTTCTCAAGGCTTCTCATTTTTGCAGCCATTCCTGCATTTGGCAAAAACCATTCAAAACAACGTATTGCTTCCTTCCCTGGAAGACAAGTCCGTATCATTTCACAGTACAATGTCATGCGTCAGCAGTGATGAAAGTAGCTCATAGGGCTACCGTGGACATCTTGGCAGAGGCAAGTGACTAAAGAAAGTAATTATGAAAGAAAAAAACGAGAGAATGAAAGATCATTTTAATCCCAATCTCATATTTGTGGCGGACAAAAATGCAAAGAAATAAATCAATGTGAAGCTACACGGAAACGTGGAAAACAAGGCCAGATCACTGGAAGAGCAATGGCGAGATGATGACATGCATGGCTGCATCACGCAGTAAGAAGTGTTTTATCTTGCATCAAAGCCTTTTTGACGCAAAGCCTCAACTTCAACCGGCTTCAACAAAAGCTCTGGTTACATTTACCTTAAAGCTTGCTGTTACCATAGTAACGTAAACATAGGCACGTACGCCAGATTCAGATTTTGTCATTTGTAAAAAAGTGATGTGTAGTCGCTAAAACATAACTGTAGATCTGATCAGACTCTTTAAACTCAAGCTTATCTTAAATAAATAGTAATTGTTTAATTAAAATGCGAGGCTTTCTGGGGACCAGTTTCTTCAAATTATTCCACTTATCCAGTGGAAACGCACTGAAAGAAACACAGATGTAGGGGTGTAATTTTAGCTTTACTGCAGGTTTACAGGTAATTTTAGTGCAATGCGAATAGAACATTGGACAGTGTTGTAAAAGCGACTTAACCATCACCACTTGTAGGGGGACCAAAAGGATAAATATTGCAAAAGTTCCTTTGTTTTGCTCTTAAGGGAAACTATCATTAGAGTTACATCTGGAAGCATCTGTTTAAACTTTGAAGCTACTTTTTCTATCAGGTTGAGTCTTTCATCTGACTCTCAAGCACACACAAACCATAATTTTGAATTTAACATATCACTGTTTGAATTGTGAACAAAAAATGATTGTCTTAGTTGGTAAGTCATGCTTATGGCAAAATCATGTTTGGATTAATGCAGGTTGGTGGAGGATGTGACAATATTCTTTGTTTTCTTGTAGATTGATTAAAACCATGACTTGATTTTGAGACATGGGTCATTGCTCACCTGTATTCTGAACTGTTGTTTAACAGCCTGGCTTAATATGAGCAGAAGGTATGACTATGTACACCTCAGAGTTCATCCCTCTACGTTTTTCTTCTCTTATATTATACACGTGACGTCAGAGGATGATTTTTTTAGACTGTTCTGTTAATTTGGCTACTCCTACTATTTTTTTTTGTAATCATAATTAAGGATGACCTGCAATTTTACTGATACTAGCCATGTTTCCACTAGTAGGTGTTTAGACAGGAACCTCTAACGGGGCCGACCGTGTCCTGGCCCCTTCAGCTGGCGTGTCTCCATGACACTGTAGAGCCTGACTGAATAAATAACACAGCTGACCATGAGGTGTTGACCAACGGCCAGCAGCATAAAAGGAGATGAAAAAGAATAATGCAGCAAAAGAAGTAGGGGAAGAAGAAACATGTAAACAATGGACGCTACTTGCTTCTTGTTTGCTTTTTTAACATCCACCGCAGTAGTAGAAATTGAGATGAAAAGAAACCCCCCCAACTAGACCTCTAGATCGGCGTAATATGCCAACAAGGTCTGAACCGACTCGCCAATCCATCTATTGTTTTTTTTCTTGTAAATTCTTGTAAATTGTTCCAATTTAATCACATGTGCTCATAGCCAAATGTCTTTGGTTCAAATGAGTTGTGGGCACATGATTTATGTTCGATTTATGTTCACACAAGAGGGCTGAATGTAACTTAAGAAATCTCGATTAGCAGGACCACCCCACCACCACCACCACGAGGCTTCTTTTGGCCAACCTGAGTACCTCTCCTACCACAATAATGTTTTTCACCCCGTAAAGGTTCATGAAAGCCACTTTTGCAGGGCCATTTCTAGTCATGGAGATACACGCCAAAAATCCAGCCTAAAAATAAATGACCTGGAACTCCCTCTAGTGGAAATGCACCTACTGAGTACTGACAGGACTATAACGATTTGTAGGATGGTACTCAAAAGATGCAAAATCAAGCAGAAGATAAGGTTGGTTAAAGATTTTATATTACTCTCTGAATCACTAGCAAGTGTAATCAGCTGTATTCAGAAGAGCACAATAACAGTCACTACATTGGAATAGACAGAACAGATGAAATCAATATGCATTAACCACTTTAACAATACAATCTATTTTATATCTGGTTCAGGCCAAGCTCCGTTCCAACTTCTGGGCTGAAGCCAGTGCAGAAATAAACATTGATGTTCCTTGACTGACCACAAGGGGCTGGCTCCAAAATGAGTCGAACGTGGACACTCGTGTTAAAATGTTCAACTTTCCAGCAAAAATAAACATTAAAAATTCTTGTTAAAAAAAACAAAACAAAACCTAAAATAGTTTTGTACTTAATAGTTAGATGTGATATCCGTGACAACTGTAGGGGGGGAGTGGTCTTTTTTTGATCCACATGATATAACATGCACTATATTGCCAAAAGTATTGGCTCCCCCATCCAAATAATCAGAATCAGGTGTTCCAGTCACTTCCGTGGCCACAGGTGTATAAAATCCAGCACCCAGATATGCAGACTGTTTTTACAACTATTTGTGAAAGAACGGGTCGATCTCAGGAGCTCAGTGAGGTCCAGCGTGGAACTGTGATAGGAGACACCTGAGCAACAAATCCAGTCGTGAAATTTCCTCACTCCTAAATATTCCACAATCAACTGTCAGCTGTGTTATAAGAACATGGAAGTGTTTGGGTTCGCCCACGAAGTGGTAGACCACGTAAACTAATGGAGCGGGGTCACCGGATGCTGAGGTGCATAGTGGAAAGAGGTCACCAACCTTCTGCAGAGTCAGTCGCTACAGACCTGCAAGCTTCATGTGGCCTTCAGCTTATCTCCAGAACAGTGTGCAGAGAGCTTCATGGATGTGTTTCCATGGCCGAGCAGCTGCATCCAAGACAAACATCACCAAGTGAAATGCAAAGATTCAGATGCAGTGGTGTAAAACACGCCGCCACTGGACTCTAGAGATGTGTTCTCTGGAGTGACGAATAGCACTTCTCCATTTGGCAATGTGATGGACGAGTCTGGGTTTGGCGGTTGCCAGGACAACGGTACTTGTCTGACTGCATTGTTCCAAGTGCACCAACATGACTGTGCACCAGTGCACAAAGCAATGTTCATAAAGACCTGGATGACAGAGTCTGGTGTGGATAAACTTGACTGGTCTGTACAGAGTCCTGACCTCAACCTGACAGACCACCTTTGGGATGAATTAGACCAGAGACTGAGACCCAGACCTTCTCGTCCAACATCAGTCTGTGACCTCACAAATGTGCTTCTGGAAGATGGGTAATTATTAAATAATCCTCAGAAAACCTATGAATGATGTCACAAGGGTCCTCTTATACAGTCTGTGATTCAGTCCATAAAAAAGTTGCTTCCTTTTTCATTTTGAACTTTATCATTCACTTCCTATTTTTATGGTTGATGTGCGTCACAGACCATGAGAGTAGAAACAGCCTTTTTCTCCCACCGCATAAAAGGATGCATTTGCATTCTCTCTTTTTGTAATTATAAAAGGTAAAGGAACATTTTTCATTCATCCAAGAGTGCTGCTGGATTAAATGGAAGTATTCAATATAAAAGTGGGATTAGTTTCATTGTTTGTGAGTCATGATGTTAGCTCGGTCAGCATGTCTGTAGTCAGGGTTATTATAATGCCTGCTGTGTTACACGGACAAATGTTAGGTTTTCAATGTAGTGATGTCAAACTTGACAGAGTGCGCATATATATATATATATATATATATATATATATATATATATATATATACCCATCTATATCTATCACAAAATGTTCAGCATTACCAGAAGTAGCTCAGGAACATTAAAATACAAAGAAGCAACACTGTACTGTACAGACTACTGAGATATATATATATATATATATATATATATATATATATATATATATATATATATATATATATATATATATATATATATATATATATATATATATATATATATATATATATCTATATATATATATATATACTATATATATATATATATATATATATATATATAATGTATTTATTTATGTATATTAGTTTTCATTTTGAAGAGATAGACTTTCTAAATTGCCCATTTTGGAATATATCGGCACATTCACACCAAATCTGTCCTTTTGAGAACTTGAATAAATGAAAATGAAGTTTGTTCTTTAGTGGGCTTTGCAGGGTAGGGTAGGTTTTATATGAAATTGTTGCATAGTGGTTGAAAAAGGATAAAATACTGAGAACACGGGGAGTATATCTGCAGTGCTGCAAATAAACTTTGTGCTTCTCCAAGCTTGTACTGCTTCTTTCCAGACTGATTCACCAGGCTGACATGCTCGTACACTGATTGAGCTGGTGTCGTAAATATATATACACTTAATCAAGATTTATTGTTAAGCACCCTGAGTAATGTTATGTTGAGTTATGTTGAAATTTAACTTGTCTTCACTACTTTTAGGGAGCTGTTAGATGTTCATTTTTGGCAATACAACTTTTTTTATGCATGTCTTTTTTGTTTTCTGCTTTTTTTAAAAGGTAAATCTAATGTCTTTTTGATAGACTTTGCTTCTTTAGCTTTTCTAGATGCTTTTATTCGGCCCTTTAGCCAGTGACTAACATACTTATGCTTCTGTAGGTGAGAGATTTTTTAACTTGTTTAAACATTTGCAGAGGCTGTTCTGGAAAATTTCATGCAGTAGAAACATCTTAAGAAGATAACTATTTAACAAACTCCATCCAGCTGTCACAATTCATAACATAAAGCAGTATATTCAAAATCCTGTATGTCACACTTTAGAATGTAGTCTATGGTTTACAAATCCACAATAAAAAATAGTTTTTTTTTAAAGCTGATTTTAGATCATTAAAAAAAAAACGGTATTTGAATTTTTTATTTTTATAGAATTATTTCTAAATCATTATTTGAGAACATCTAAAAACCAGCTGCACATTTCAGTAAGTGGTATTTCTGCTAAAATACAAAAGTGGAAAAGAAAAAAAAATCTCTTTTTCTAAGTTGACCAACCGAAATGATGCACCTAATAACTAACTTTGAATCCATTTGTTTTGTCTTTAAGCATAACTCAATGATATTTAGCAAAATAAAATTTGATAAAGTAGATTGTAAATAGAACCATTTTATTACAATAAAACATCCACAATGTTCTTTTAAAGACACATTAGTAGCTTGGTTCAGTCTCAGGCTGTTTGTCTGTCCTTTTGTGTACCTGTGTGGCCAGTTGGATTATCTTACACTCTGATTCACCTGGTTCATTGACAGGCCCACAGTAGTAAGTCAAAGCCATGCGTTACTTATTAAAGGGAAGGATCCTTTTCCTTCCTTTTGCTTTAGCTGCAAACAGAGACACTTGAATACTGAGACTGTCTTAACTGCCTTGATTTGTATGAAACATGATCACATGCTTTTGTCTTGTAATCAATGTGTTTAAGTAATTTAGTTTTCTTGGAGTCATTTCTTCAACGATTCAGTTTGAACTTTTTATTACATCTTATTAAAAATCAAAAACCTGAAAAATTAAAAAAGAAAGTCTGTAGCAATTTGGCTCTCCATACTTTTGATGAGGTCTGCCCTATTCGTACCATTGAGCATTATTTCCAAAAAAATACTCCACTTGCTTCATTAGTCCACAAAACATTTCCCATTTTAAGGTTTGGCAAACTTCAGGTGCGTTTTTTTGGAGAGCAGCAGCTTCCTCCTGGAGTTCAGCCTCTAACTGTGGATTGATGTAGATTGACTGTTGGATGCCAAAACACTGAAATTAATTGATCAGCTTCCTGTGTCCTGTATTAACTACTGTTGGTCATACAGTATGTCTTTTTTTTTTTTTTTTTTTATGGCCCACATCATCAGGCGTTTCTTAAGAACAGTAAAGTTAAAATGCGAGTGTCTTCTGTCTTTTATACATAATAATACTGACCCACAACACTCAGATATGCTCACAGTCCTACATGCATCTCCAACACACTGCACATGCACTGCACATACAGCATGCACACATCACATACCAAAATAAAACAATAGTAAATAGAAAGCTCCTCCCCCTTTTCTCTGTCCTCTTTTTGCTTGTAAATGCCTGACTGTCCTATGTCCACCTTTATTCTAAAATTACAAGTGATAGACTTATTTAAACACACATTACAACACATCACTCAGACACCAGACTGCACCCATCACTGTCTTGGCTTTCTTTCTTGATCATTCATGTCCCACTTTTTTCTAGTCTTTCGTGTTCCACAACCGGTGATCTTAGCCCTGACGGCAGAATTTTTATTCCCCCTCCTTTTTTTTCTTTCTTTCTTTCTCCAGGGATTAATAAAATATAGTTAGACTGTCATGAGGGCTGGTGAAGGGAACACACTCACACACCTATGAACACATTAAAAAAAATTGCAAGATTAAAATGCATATATGTGGCTCTTGGGTTCTTACAAACTTGGTATTAACCATTAATATATGTGCAAACAATGGGGAAAAAATAAAAAGAGAAGAAAAAATATGATCTTTTATTAATCAACTTAGCTCTAAACTATACTTCCAAAATCATCTCATTGATTGGACTCCAGGCGTGTAAATTACAGATTATAGTTAGATTTTATTGAAGTCATTTGTTATATATAATTCATTTTTACACCTGCCCTGAATGTTTAATTGGTGTGTTTTTTTTCTATTGCCATGCAATTTCATAAAATGCACATGAACAAATCCAAGCAAAAGTCATCCATGTACCTTTTTGTGTAACAGCATTGTTTGATGAGCTATGTCCTCACGTAGACATTTGATAACCTAACATCTGATAAGCTGTGCATATGAAAATCAAATTTTAATCATTTGGTAACTTTGGCTTAGAGCTCTGTCCAGTGCAGAGGAGCCAGAAAATCCTAAATTTTTACTTTCTTCCTGCCAATCTTCATGAATAAGGATCAGCTCTTGTTTTACTCAAATCTCTGCGGAGAGGGTCAGTTCAGATCTTTCTTTGAGACTTTTGGACAGTTCTCCTGCTACAGCTAGTTTGGGTCTCCTCAAAGCAACAATTAAGAAACTTGAGCTCTCTCCCAACCAGGACTCTGGGCGTCAGAGTGCTGGTGAAGTGAAGGCACCTAATAATGATTGTAGCAAATTAATTTGATCCACATGCGTTTAGCTATTTTCATTTAATATAATTTGCCATTACAAGGTTATTGTGCAGTGGCTGCAGCACACTATGGTTTGTTGTTCCTTTACAACGGCAGATTATTGCAGCAAATTAACAATTGTCCTTTTCTAAACTAAATTGTAGACGCCAAGTTTATGAACTGGTCAATCGATAGAATCAGACAAAGAGAGAGGATTTAAATATCTCATTTTTCATATGACCCTTTTTTCGCAAAACGTGTGCTCACAGGTTTTTCTCTGGTCTCTCGGACTGTTGTGCAACATCGCCGTCAAAAGTCTGCCAGCCAATAGAAAAAAACCCATTTCTCTTTGACATTAGGAGTCATTAAAGAACTTAATACATCTTTTTTATTTGTAAAAATAACAAATACATTTTTATTAATACGAACATGGACTGAAGATTGATTTCCTGTTACACTGAGGGATGGAGGAATTTATGTCATCTGACCGGGACTCAATTTGCTGTCACGGAGCCCCGGTGAAGAAGCTCAAGTAAGTGTAAGAATTTAACAGCAGTATTCAGAACTTGTTTGTAATTTGCTATAGTTTGGTGGAGTTTAAGAATAAATCTTAAAGTAGTACAAAATAAAATCAATTGACAATTGTTTTTCTTGAGTTAGGCTATAGTTTTGGCAATGAATCTGTCCTCCAAAGTTAGACCCCGACTGACCCACACCTGTGTTCACTGTGGCAAAAAGGTGATGAAAGATCCTTGAAAATAATAATGTTTCTTTGCAAATGTCGTTATTAGATAAGATTTTCCTGCCGGTTTCACATGCTGCTATTTTTTTACATGCATATTGACAACCTTATTGAAACTGAACACAAAAATATTATACTGCTGTTGCCTAATTTAAATGAAACTCTCTCCCCCAGATGCAGAAGACCCTCCGGTAAAAGTGTCATCGTTCTCAAAGACCTGCAGCAACATCCTGGACCTGTAGACCTGCTGAATCGTTCTCAAAGACCTGCAGCAACATCCTGGACCTGTAGACCTGCTGATGTGTGTTACCAGCGACGATCATGGAGTTCAGCTGCAACCAAAGAAGAAATTAAATAAATAAAAGTGAGAGAGAGACTTTTTTTTTTTTTTTTTTTGTTAAAGGAGGCTCTACCTCTGTAAAGGTGGGCGAACAATAAAACAAGCACAAACCTGGTCTCATTATCATTGACTTCTTGCACAGCTTGTGCACTGTCCTTTTGTACTATAGATCTGAATTTTAGATGTGATTTTGTATTTTTAGCTATCTTGTAATATCTTAGTTTTTGTCATTGCATGCCTTGTATGTATATATAGTCTTAATTGTATATGCTATTTTAATACAATTTTTTTTCTGAACCCTGAATGCCCTTGTGTTTACAACTCTGCAAAGCTCCCGGCTCATCTGGAGTCAAACACATTAAGAGAAAGATGGAGATTAAGATGGTGGTTGTGCAGCCTTGTTTAACATTAAAAGTTCTGTGAATGAAACATGACATTTGATCCCTGGACATAATAGCTGATCAAATATTTTGGCAGTAATGACTTCAAGCAAGTGTTTTCAGTAGATCTGGATCAAATCTGCACTTTTTCATCTTGTATCCTGTAACGATTGACACCTGCGTTTCCTTCATGGGTTCATCTTTCCATGTTTTCCCTAGTTCTGTGTTGTTCCAAAAGCTGCACATTCATCTCCTAACCTCTCTTTACTTCACAGGTTTGAGGATGTGATGTCAATATTGGTATGAATGGACAGTCACTTTGATTTTCTACTTCTAAGTGTCATGCATTCATGATTTGAATGTCTTGCATGCATGCAAGTGTTTGGCCATTTAGCTTTCAAAGGCTTGAAACAAGGCAACTGGACTTCCTTTTCTTTTGTTTCTGACGACGTTTCACTATCTAGCCTGAAGGCTTGGCCATGAACTGACAAAATGACTATGACCTGAACGACTGAGAGTCTACAGCAGTGTATTTGGCCATTTGACCATAAGGAAAGCTGTTTAAATGTTGTGATTGCTTAATTAGCTGTTTATTATTAGAATACAGCACTTATGATGCACTGAAGAGTGTCATCTTGTTCTCTGTACACAGGCGCAGGCTTTGATTGGCGTGGTGTGAAACTAATAACTAGTATGCTGTTGAGTTCACAGTGTAGAGAGCTTAAATCCTAAAGCTGATCTATGTTGATATAGAGGATCTCCATATGTGTCCGTGTAGGTCCAGGAATGCTGCTTCTTCCATTCTTTAATGGATTGACCATTGACCTGTGTGTGTGTGTGTGTGTGTGTGTGAGAGAGAGAGTTACAGGCATGTTTTTGAACAGCTGAATGATTAGTCTTTTATTAATAAATTTTTTTAATTTTATTTTGTCTTTTTAAAAAATCTAAATAAATGCACTGGGTAATTAAATTTCTCAAATACAACCAACGCTTTTAAACAAGTACACTAAACTACAAGATGACTGTGTCTAAACTCCACTGGTGTTCTAGATGATGGCTGCCATTTGTGTGGAAATATTCATGAATGGTGACGGTTAGATGTTTGACAGTAATGGCTCATCCATTCATGAACACGTAATGTAGCTGTTTAAGGCAACGAGCTGATCTACATAGCTCCTCATTGCCTGACAGTCTTGGTGTGAAGTCACAACATAAAGAGATGCTGAGTTGTTGGAGATGAAGTGGGATTATCAGCAGAGAAGAAGACAGTGGAGGTGTCTGCAGTTGTTGTGAGTTATACAGTATTTATTTATCATCATGTCGGAAGCAGCATCCCTCATCTGACTTTACCCTTCTGCCAGGGTTCAGGCAGGAAATATTAAACTGTTAATGTTACTAACTCCCTGTTTTGCTGGCAGTCCTGTCAGTGTAAAATAATCCCAGACAACCACTTATCAGTGATGTTGTCAGATAGCAACTGTATTCAGAAGCAGTATGGTGGTAAGTGGAGATGAACTATCACACAATGCTCCTGTGTGTTCAGAGGAACGTGGACCACAGACCTGCAGCACCCCGTCACCCTGTCCTGCACGAGGCAGGCTTGAAGGAGACTGTTTGCTTTTCTTTCTTTTCTTTGTTTATTTGGAACATTGTTAACTCTTTATATAGTTTTAATAGCCGAAACAACACAGTATTAAAGATCTGGAAGACTGTCACACATGGCATCAAAAATGACTGCTAATCTACCAGGCTCCTTATCTGAATGTTTGTCGAGCTGCTTCAGTTGACGTGAAGGAAAAAAGATATCTTGCTATATTTAGGTGAATACATTTATCAATAATGCATTAATCTCTTCCGGTAGCAGCTCCTTAATAAGCTTTTACTTATTATTCACCAGTGCACACTGCTGGTCATCTGGGGGGAAAATGCACCTCATATCTGAACAAATAATTTAGACCTTTTGCATGTCCTCTAAAACATGTGTATGATTAAAACACACTTTGTGTTTCATTACAGCTGTGGACTCTTTAATTGGAGAGTCTTCCAGAACAGATGTTACACAAAAACTACTGTGTATGGCTGTAACTCCTCCTACCCAATTTTGTGCTGAATGACTTTGATCTGTTTTTTTGTTTTTGTCCAAGTATAAATATTGAGACATTATTTTTGGTGAGCCACTGAACCCCAGCATATGCTGATGCGGGTGTAAGGTGGCCCTCTGTCTGAGGTCGTGGTAACCATAGCAGACCTTGGAAAGTGAAACGTGATGCAGTGGGTCCTCTGGGCAGTGTTTCTGAATCACAACTCTATAATGAGCTGGCTGAGCTCTAGATGCATCAAAGATGCAGCACCGAAGTATCTGTTTCAACACACAATGTCACCTGTTGAGCTGGAATGCAGATTGTGGTCGAAGAGGAGCATTCATTGGACACAATGACTGTATGGGGGTGCTGTACTTACCCCCTTACATTCTCAGATGAACCATTACCAGATCTGCCAGCTGCACTTTGCTGATAAAATTAAGCTTAATGTAAATGTTGTGGAAAAACGTATTAACACCTCTGTATAATATGTTTAAACCACTGGGTGACTATCTGGACTGAAACTGAGTTCATTAGATTATCATAAATAAAGACGTGAGAGATGATCCAAGTTTAGCAGATTTGATATGGCAGTTGCATGCAAGTGGGTCAAAACATACATCAGGCGTCTCGTCGCGCCTGGCTGGATGTTGGAGGAGTGCTGGCTGGACAGACTCACATGTACACACAGTTTTCAAACACACTCAATCACTCCCTCACACACACACACAACTCAGCTGATGAAAGGATACAGGTTTGGAAGCCTGCTAAAGAATCTCAAAAGGACAAAGGTTAACTATGACATAAACGAATCTTGAACTGATGAAATCCTCTCTGTCAGCCGTCGCTGTGAAGATCAAAAGAGTCGTTAATCGTTTGAGCATTTCCTGCAAAACCTGGATCAGCGCGTTAGTGTGGGTCTGACACCTTTGTCAGCCTTTTCTACAACTACTCAGGTGATCTCAGGTGATCCTCTCAAGAAGATCCACTAGAGGTGATCCTAGCAGGGCTCGACCCAGAAGCAGTGCAGTCAGTCGGGTGAGTTAGTCTACAATAGCTTTTATTGTTAGCAGCAAACCAGGCACACCACCATCACCACCACCACCGCAAATCATTAAAGAGAAGTACGTGAAAAACAAAAGCATCCGTGTAGTAAAAGAAATAATAAAATGTAACTTCCTAAAACATTTCTGTTACATCATTTTTCAGGCATCAAGGGGAAACTAATCTAAAAACCTTCTGAGTTGTAAATTGTTGATTGAAGCGTCTCTAAAATCACAGCCAGCTTTTTCAGCTGCAGCATGAAGCATGAAGACAATGAGGTCACCCAGCCGCAACCGGGCCCAGCTTACTGGAAAACTAGGCACAGCACCATGTTCCTGCAGGAGAACTGAGGTCATGCATCCGTCCCTCTCATCCGCCGTGTGGGTGAAAGAACGGGCAGAGTCAGGCACCCTAAAGCAGGAGCCGGAGCCTAAAAATGACATCTGTTTCTCCGTGACAGGCTTAGGAAGTCGTTGAATGGCTTCCACACATTGAGGCAGGGATCGTCTTCCCTCAGCAGAGATAACATGCCCCAGAGACTCGTTGACTAGTTGCCACACAAACTGGCATTTCAGCAAACCTGCTTTGTGTCTTTCCCCAGCAAGGTGATTTAAGAGGGCTTAGAGTTGAGATACGAGTCTGTTGCCCGAATGTGCTTTGTGAAGGGGGGAGTATTGATAGTGAGTTTTTTAAACTGGGTTTTTAATATAGAAAGAACTCATATAATTCATAGAAATTAAGTAAAAAAAAACTTAAACTTATCTTTGGTCTTTTTTTTGGTATGTTTTCATTCAAAAAGATGATGTGGTATGAATTTGAAAATAGTTTCCAACAGTGCTAGATCTCATGTTAGTTGAGGGAAGAGGGAAAGATTGCAAGGATGAAATGACTTAAATGACCTGGTCAAAACATAAACCGGGCTCCAGCGGGCTTCAGGGTGTAGTCTTGATCCAGTGAGCAATGAGCACAGCCCTTTAGAGTAAGGGTGCCCAATGGTTCTGTCAAAGTTTGTAAAACCCTTTAAATGTTTTATATTTGGAGCAGCTGTGGTTCAGGAAGTAGAGCATAGATCAGTTGTCTGCCAAGCTGAAAGTCAGTCAGCCCGTCACGTTTGATTCTTGGCCTTCTAGTCTAGCTGGCATGACGCTGAACCCCACACTACCTCTGATGTGTTCTTTGGCATGTGATTGTCTGTACGATAGAAAAAACACTGCCTAGACTTGATATAAAAGAAAGCATCTGTATTGACTATGAGAGTTACTACACAAAACAGGTTTGAAATAGTCCTTCCCCCATGTACGATTTCATTGGCTAGCACTGTAGCTGCAGTTTGAATTGCTGATCCCTGTGGTTAAGAGTGAAAAGTTAATAATTCCCCTACTTTTTACGGAAGCAACGCTGCCACAGCCACACATGGAACACATTTTTAATTTCCATTTAGTTATGACGCTTGACATCACCCTTCTAAAGTTAAAGGACGGGGATGCTGAGGTTTCTTGCAGCGTGTACGTAAACAAGGGGTTGTAGTTCAAGCCACCTGGGGTTTTCTTCAGACCTCCACTATTGGAAACCTGGCTGTTGTTGCATGTAAATCTGACTGTACGAGTAAATCCGAGACTGATTGGATTCAGTAAAATCCAAACCCTGAGCCAAGTATGAATTTGATTCACTGTCATAGTTTAATTTTCACGACGGTCCGTCTTGTGTGCTTCTCCTAAAAATGGTTAAAATAAACCTGTCTTTCTTAATTTGATCTAATTTTATCCTCCCTGCCTTCGCAGGACAGTATTTGGACCCAGTGGATCCCAACCCTGAGGACCCTCTTGACTCAGGGATACCATGGGAACCTTCTCCTTTCACCCCGCAGCGCTGCTTTTCCTCCTCCTCCTGGGCCACCCCTGCATGTCCTTCAGGCCTCAGTTTATTGAGCGAGCATCTGGCTCTGAGCAGCCTGAAGCCTCTGGTAATGCTACAGCATCTGGAAAGCGGACATGTTCAGGGGTTGTGGATTGTAAACCCGGCATCCTGTTGCCAGTGTGGCTGCCAAACCATCCTTCAGCAGGGGAGCAGGCAGGAAGGGCTATTGTCTACTTCGCCTGTCTCATGTACATATTCCTGGGCATATCCATCATCGCAGACCGCTTCATGGCATCAATAGAAGTCATTACCTCTCAGGTATCCTTTAGTTAATTTTTACAAACTTCTACATTTTATGTTTGCTTTAATGGGTTGTACCATATTGATCAGTGTTTTGATCCCATTCTCTGCTCTAATGCAATGCTTAATAACTATTGAGAAATTCTGTCTGGCTTAATGCAACTATTCCAACTATTTATACGACCTTAGAGAAATACAATGAAAAAAAATATTTAATTTCAATTTGCAATAACAGACAAATGTATGCTATTTGAACCACAATTTCAACAAGGCTTGGATAAATGAATAGTTTAAAATACATTGTAAGTCCTTGCTGCAACATTACAGAAATGATTAAAGTGGCCATAATATTCACATTTCTAGTCTTATAATTTTAATGTGTTATTCCTATAGAGCAGCGACGTTTCAACCACTGTGCTGCAACCCACAGTTATGCTGTAGAATATCATAACGTCTGCTGTGGGAAATGATTCACTTAAGTAGTCCCAAAAACTATTCTTTAGCTACTGCAGATCATTTTATATTGTTGAGCACCTGTGTCTAAGTGTAGTGACTGGTACAAAACAAACACACAAAAAAAACTGATTTAGCTTATGTTTCTTGATTAGTCAAATTTCTGGAGGCTTTAAATGGGCAAAACTATTGGTTCTTGAACATACACAACTCCTGGTACTGTTCAGATACACACATGTGTTCAACATGCAACATTTCTATAACTTCCTGTGACCCTCATGGAGGATCAAAGCTGGATCGGTGCTGCAACCACATGGCGGACATGCATATGACACACTTTAACCTTAAGCATCATTTTGGACTAGAGACCACTTTGTTCAGCTCAAATGTTTAAAAGTAGGAGACTTTGCATATGTTTTTCTGTGCATACCACATTTCTAGGTGTAAATGTGGGGATTACGGTGAAATACTGACTGAGTCAGTTACAGAAAGGCTAATGACGTGTTTTTGTGATAGATACATTGAAGGGAATCTTGCTTGGAAAATAGTTGCTGACTCACAGTAGGCAACTACAATTACTGTACCCATGATATTTACTCAAGAATACACACAAAGTGGTTGCCGCCACAAAATAGAAGAGTTACTTACCACTCGTGTCTCTGACTGACAAACCTCTAGTGCAAAACAAGCACCAGCTTCAGTCTTTCTTCAAATCAAGCTGCATATTCCTAGTTCATAAAATAGTGAAAAGTCACATATTTGCTTCATTCCTTGCCCAGTAAAAAAATAAAATAAACTGCACCCACTGTCCATGGTCAGCCAAATTTCCTTCACGACCAACACAATTCTTTGGAGACATCTTATAAACGAAACCAAAAATAAAAGAATCTGCTTGGCACTAAGTTCTAGCAGATCCTCTTTAACAGAACATAGTTGATCATTGCTGAGTAGTCTCAAACATCTGGTTTTAAAATAATATCTAAAGCCACTTTTGAAAAACAGAACACACCAGTAATGAGCCACAATGCTGTCAGGATATAAATATCTCCAGAAACGATCATCCTCAGCACCTAACCAACAATAATTCATCATAACACTTCAGATAAGTCCGAAAACATGGAGTTTGAAGCAGCTGAATCTTTTTTAATCATATAGAGTCATAAACAGCATTACAAATTGAAAAATGAACTTTGATTTTACTGTTACAGTGCTTACCTGTTAATGGGTCGGTTGTATTATGCAAGTGAACATTAATTTATGCAGGAAACAAACGTGCAGGTGAAATAACACAACATTTTACATGGGACAAATAAGGTGGCTGCATTTGGCACATCTCCTTCGTTTTTGACATGCTGGATGCTCTTTTAAATAGAATAGTGTCTTTATTTTTAAGTGTTTCTATCAACAATCTCAACAAGTGTTACCAAATCCTGCTAAAGTTGCTAAAAGCCAAAGATGCGACCTAATTTTAAACAGTTTTCAATATTAGAATGCAGAATTTATGGTGCTATTGTCAATTATTGACATTTATATAAGCATACAAATAACCACATTGTGCTCTGTTACATGTAAACATCATATCCTGAAAATGTCAGGAGAAAGAGGTGACCATCACTAAACCTAACGGTGAAACCACTGTGACGACGGTACGAATTTGGAACGAGACCGTATCCAACCTCACACTCATGGCCTTGGGCTCCTCTGCACCAGAGATCCTGCTCTCTGTTATCGAGGTACTTCCTGTCCTCCAGGTTTTTTTGTTTTGTTTTGTTTTTATGTGAAAGTGCAGGCCAGTTTTAAACAATAATTCATTTTTTTTTGCAAACCTGTATGGCTTTCATTTTGTTTGTTAAATGAATAGGTGAATAGATATTATACACACAAATTAAGAAATGGGCTGAAATTGTGTCACTTGTAAAACATCAAAATTTGTTTGAGTTTGTCTCTCTTGTGCTTTGACAGGTGTGTGGGCATAACTTCAGTGCAGGGGAGCTTGGCCCAGGCACCATCGTGGGCAGTGCTGCTTTCAATATGTTTGTGATAATTGGTCTGTGTGTGTGGGTAATCCCGGATGGAGAGTCTCGCAAGATCAAACACCTGCGAGTGTTTTTTATCACAGCTTTCTGGAGTATTTTTGCCTATATTTGGCTCTACCTCATACTGGCTGTCATATCACCAGGGGTTGTTGAGGTATGTGTCTGCTTCTCTTTTCTTCTTCTTTCTTTTTTGTTTCTTAGCTGGCTTCACTACTGGGCATACAACGTTTTTTATGTCGAGGAACAGCCACTCCACAGCAACCCAACAGAGAAAACTCATTTCAGCTGCTTGTACCCAGTCTTGTTCTTTTGGTCACTACCCCCAGTTCATGACCATAGGTGAGGGTAGGAACATAGATTTTCTGGTAAACAGAGCCTTGCCTTTTGGCTCAGGTCTCTGCTAACCACAGTGAGGCCTTAAGAGCGATGTGCATCATCAAATGTGAACAAATCTCAGTGAACTGGTTCACCAGTTCACTGTACTCCATCCTGATACATACAATTGGAAAGGGTTTTATCTTTTTCTTTTTTTTTTTTTTTTTAAATGAACCAAATATTTAATGTGTCCAGTGGTGCCCAACGTTTATATAAAACTGTATTTTAAACTGAACACGTGACTCAATCATCATATTGTTTGTATGACCAGGTGTGGGAAGCCATAGTGACGCTGCTTTACTTTCCAATATGTGTAATCTTGGCTTGGATCGCTGACCGCCGCTTACTCTTCTACAAGTACATGCACAAGCGGTACCGTGCTCACAAAAGGCATGGAATTGTGGTGGAAATGGAGGGGGACCTCTCCCCCAAAGGCATTGATGTTGTCATGGACGGGAAGTTGTCAGATTGCAGTTCGTGCCCTGGGAACTCCTCAGGTGTGACGGTCTCTGTGCAGACTGGCAATGAACTAGACCAGAGCAAAGATGAGGTAAGAAACGTGGCCCAGGTGGAAATTTCATTTATGCTGCAAAAATCCAAGAGTAAAGACTGGAATGTGGGAAACTATTTTTATCTTTTAATGTCCGTTTTACCATTTATTAACAATGAATTAAGAAAAAAGGTTCCTTCCAGTGTTTGTTGTGATGTTTGGGTAAATCTAAGTGGAATACTCTAAACAACAAGAAGATGAGCAGTAGCAGTTCCGTGCTGTAAAAGCCATATTATGGGATATTATGCTGAATAAGTCACAAGGAGGGATCTTAAGAGCGTTTTAGACAACGTATGGTAGCACATAGGTCTCTGAAAAGTAAATGTGCTTCATTACAACTATTTTCCTCTTTTGCATAGCTGGTCCGTATCTTAAAAGACCTGAAGGAGAAACACCCAGACAAAGACCTCGACCAGCTGATAGAGATGGCCAACTACTCTGCTCTGGTTCACCAAAAGAAGAGCCGTGCCGTTTACCGGATCCAGGCAACACGCATGATTATTGGTGCTGGAAACATACTAAAGAGACACGCTGCTGATCACAAACGACGCAACGGAAGACGGGACTCTGACAAGGCGACGTGCTCGCACATTTGCTTTGAAAGTGCTCAGTATCAGTGCGCAGAGAACTGTGGCGTTATGACCCTGGCGGTGGTCCTTGATGGTGGCACGGGCCAGAGCACTTTCTATGTGGACTACTGTACAGAGAATGGGTCAGCCAATGCTGGAGCTGACTTTGAATTCACCGAGGGAACGCTGGTATTTAAACCAGGAGAGACTCGTAAAGAGATAAAGGTAAAAACATATTTTAGCTGATTTGTGAATTGTTTAAACCCAAGTTATTTGTCAATGTCAATTTAAAATCTGTCTGTTCACTCCTCCCAACTGTTAACATCATAGAGTAAAACGAGCTGCTCAAAGCTTGTTTAATGCAAAATTCAACAAGTCTGGGATTGAGGGGCGGTTACACAGGTTCACGCAAGTTTAGGTTTACAGTTAATCTCTTCTAAACTGTAGGATTCACCTGGACAGAACTTCTTAAAAGATCCGTAGCTGAGGACCTTTTAGTTTAATTTAATTATTTTGTAAATCTTTTTATTAAGTTTATTTTCTTTACACTCTTACACACACGTCCAGTGAGCATGGATGGAGGCGTGATGCATGATTATGGTGTTGTAACATAAATGGAAATCTTCTCCAGCACCGAGCTGAGATGCAGATCTGTTTTATTTTGAATAGTGCTTTTTAAAATAGACCAGCATGGTCTTTGATAACATTATTGGTTTTGCACTGGAGAATGTATGTATTACGCACCACCATCTCCCTGTTTGACCGCTGTCTGACATGCAGCCGGCATCTTCACTGCTCTGACTCTCAAAGGTCAGCTGTTCAGTCTTTAGTCTATAAAGTTGTAGGCTAGAAAAAGAAGGAGAAAACCTTTATTTGTCCCACAGTGGGGACATTGCATTTTTGCAACAACAAAGTACAAGAGCAGCAGAAGTAGAAAAAGAATGCCAAAAACTAGTAAAAATATCTAAGATAAGAAGTGAAAAATATTAAGGACGGCCAATTCTCTCTTCACGCCGCAAAATACCAACACACGGATATAACTGCTTCAGGCCAGTTTCATCAGTTTGTTCTTTAAATGATTTGGTTGAAGCAGTGGCCGATAACCATTATCCAGGAAATTGCTCATTATTACTTTAGTCAGTTTGAAGTTATTTGAGTGACCATTGTGGGCTTTTCTTTCTTTAATGGGACACGTTTGTCCACGTGTGTATATCCATGAGTGTTATCACAAAATATTCTCCACTTTTTAGGTGGGCATCTTGGATGATGACATTTTTGAGGAAGATGAGCATTTCTTCGTGCGTCTTCAGAAGCTGAGGTTAGAGGAGGGAGGAACTGAAGGAACAGGAACTCCACCTAAAGGCAAATTAGTGGAGCCTCTGGTTGCCACTGTCACCATCTTAGATGATGACCATGCTGGAATCTTCACCTTTGGGCAGCGGGTTGTGCGAGTGAGTGAGAACACCGGGACGCTTACAGTGACTGTGGTGAGAAACTCAGGCTACAGGGGCACAGTTGCTGTGCCATACCATACAGAGGATGGCAGTGCCAAGGTCGGAGTGGACTATGAGGAGGCCAGAGGAGAACTGGAATTCATCAATGAACAGACGAGGTGAGGAACATTCATTGCCACTTCAGTGCTGCAGTCATGAGGCAGAGCTTGTGGTAATGCATGGAAACTACTCACTATGTCACTGTTTGGCTTCACAATTTTCTGACTTTCCCTCCCTGCTCTTGGCACATATTGTCAAGCTCAGTAGCTTTTGAAGAAATGCACATTTTGAAATAAAACCATATAATTCTCTTCTGCAGTATTGAGAAGCATCTTTAACTGTCCTGAAAACACTGTACAAATATAATGTATTATCATTATTATCAAATTAAAACCCAAAATAGATTAGCAGACAGGAAGACGATTTTACTGAACAACACGGCTTTCAGAAAATGAAGAAGAGACATGGAGGACATTTAATGGGATTATGTACCTGTTTGAAGAAACTAACAGGAGCATGCAGATTCTGCTGTGGCTACAGAGTGGATGTATGAAGACCTTGATGACTGTGTTCAAGTCGAATCTGACCAAAAGAGAAGCAGCGTCGTGAACAAAGTCCTTTAACATCTTCTTGATTTTCTAAAAACCATGTTGATTGGTTGACTTGACTTCTTCTACTCTTCTTCTTCTCTTCAATTTTTGAGGTGAGATCAAAAATGCCCAGGTCTGAAAATCCGCTCTGTCGCCCCCTCACATGATGCTTTACGGTTCTCGGGTTGCCTGTATTGACAAAGGTATGTTCAGGAAAGAAAGTGGGTCCTCTGCACGTACATTCAGACCCAGGCGTAGACAGGGAGGAGCGTCGGGGAACTTTAATATCTTTAATGTATTTAATATCTAGATCATTTGACTGAGGAAGAAGAGGCTACAGGTACAGGACTGGCCTGTCCTCAATACAGAGTGTGAAGAATTAGAAACGAGAAATGTGTTGATGGTGCCCGTACTGTTGCACACCTTAAGTTGCATTTTGCCAGAAGACGGGACACAGTAACAAAATCACCAAACTGCTTCTTTTTAATGCTAGAATGTCTTTCTAAGTTTGAGAATGGGTGACATTACAAGGGGGTAAAAGCGGTACTCTCCCATCCTTACTTGGAAGGAGTTGTAGGCCTTAAATGCAGAAATAAATGTATAATAAATGAAATCAAGCTAACAAGACAAAGAGTTAATTATTAAATGTCAATTACATGACTGAAATGACTAATTGACTGATTTTGGATGTTGCTGCTGCAGCTGTGGGCATATTAAATGTGTGTATTATTAAAAAAAAGACTTTGCAGGGTGTAGTTGAGATCAAACACATTTTTAGTAGTAAAATGTTTGATAGTATGTAGTTTGTGTCTTTTTATATTTCCCCAATGACCTTATATCTTGGCATTTGTGCAGCACATTTGCTGAATGATCTCTTCTGAACCGTGAGCATTATTACCTTAAAAACATCAATAAGGTGGCTGTTCTCTCTGTTGAGCCAATTGTTCTATGGGTTTTTGTACATTAATTGATTGTTTTACTTATTTCTGGGGGTGAGGGGTTAGGTTTCTAACCCTACTTTACTACTGTCATTAATTTCTACTCTCTGGAAAGGCAGAAGCCTAGTGCACCATGACTGTGGGTTATCATTCAGGCACCGCAGGAGGTCCTTTTTAGGCAGATTTACCTGACGACTTGACACCTATAGAAAATCCCATCTGAGATTAGGTGTGGGAACCTCCAGTCACCCCATGTAAACGGACAGATCCTTTTCTCATTAAAGTTTCAGGTGTGTTCAGGTTTGCACATAGACTAATAGTACACTCAGTGAAAGACTGTTTTGTAACTTGGCCCATCGCTTCAGATTGCTTTAATAATGGTTTATTTCACTTTATGTTGTTACAGCTGAGCTGATTCTGCAAAGTAATAGTAAAGAAAGATTAAAAAAGGCGTTGTATCATTGATTTTAGCAATATGCACACTGACGAACATTGAGAATTATGTAAAGGTACATTGGGATTAATTATTTAAGTCAATTTAATATATGACGTGATTTTGATTAAAGCAAATGTTTCACTTGTCTAGTTGTGTTTTTATGACACATATCATATGTACCTTCTTAAATTATTTCATTCGTCTTTCTGTTTTTAAAAAAGTGTGTGTGTGTGTGTGTGTGTGTGTGTGTGTGTGTGTGTGTGTGTGTGTGTGTGTGTGTGTGTGTGTGTGTGTGTGTGTGTGTGTGTGTGTGTGTGTGTGTGTGTGTGTGTGTGTGTGTGTGAATATCTACAGTCAGACATTGCAGGTGCGCATTATAAATGTGGAGGAATATGAGAAGCAGGAAAACTTCTTCATTACGCTCGAGCACCCCAAGTGGTTGAAACGAGGGCTTTCTGGTAAGTTTATAAGCATTTTACATTTCATCATTAATATTAATGACACCTGTGATTTATAATTGAGGGCAGCTATGGCTGGTGGAGCAGTCATCTGCCAAACTGAAAGTCAGTGGTTCAGTGGTCTTGCAGTTAATATGTTGAAGTGTCTATGACACTAAAACCTACGTTGTGTACCACTGTGTTCATCAGCATGTTATTGATCTGTGTAAATATCTATAGTATAAACTACAAGAGTGCTGTGGGGGTGGGTAAACGCTTGCAGTGTAAAGCACTAATTAGTGTAAAGTGGAAAAGCAGTCTGTCCAGGACTGGAGAGTCTTGGCTGCACTGTAGTAATGACTTATGTTTGAATACTGTATTGAACCATTTTCTGTTGTTCTTCACAGCTCTGCTACTAAACAAGGGTAAGACTGTTTTGCTGTGTATGAATGTTAAAGGTGCAGTTCAAAGTATTTTAAAATAGATCAAATATTGGCTATATAGAAGGACAAATTATTGGTAGTAGTTATACAACCTAGTCCAACCCTTTTTTTTTCATCCTTTTTCAATCCTTTTAACATGACATAGTGGCACATGGTCAGAAGCGGCGATGCACCAGTATTCCAGTATTCAGACCATCTGTACATTTCTTTTGATGTGATGGTCTTTCAGTAACAGACACACAAAATGTATTTATATCTGAAAGGCAGAAATAAGACTAAAACAACCTTTATATTAACTTTATGTTATGTCATACCCATTGAAAGTGTGCATTAGTGTGGTGTTTTAGGATGAGATTTTAAAGCTTCAATTTAATTTAATGTTTGCAAGGTGTATATATTTGTGTTTTTATTTATTTGATTTTTTTGCATTAAAGACATTCTAAACTGATATTTTTCCTTAATGACAGGCAACCCTACCCCTGAGGAGGAAGAGGCCAGGAGGATCTCTGAAATGGGCAAACCCATTCTAGGAGAGCACAGCAGACTGGAGGTCATCATAGAAGAGTCCTGTGATTTTAAGGTGAACAAGTGAATGCATTATTCTGCATTAGAAGCAAACTAGAATATAATGTAGTAATAGAGATGACGGAATACAAGGAATAGTTGATGTACTTTAAAATGTGCTCTGGAGAAAATTTGAAGCACAGCTTTTTAGGGAGTGAAACGTTGACATGGATATACTCACAAAAGTAGCCATCGATGTTTTACAATTGTCAGAAAAAAATTAAATGATGAAAAGTGATTCAGTCTGTTAATCAGCTGGTTTTCTTTAAATTCACCAGACTTCCAATTGTGTTCTTGACCAGGTACAGTTTCTACCAGCATGCCAAAATTGTCTTTTTCATTGAGTTCTCATTATACTCTTGCAACAAGATTAATGAGCGTTTTTTTTTTTGTTTTTTTTTTACTTTCCTTATGCATTTCATGCATCTCAATTTGAGATACACAGAGGTTATCTGTGTATCAGTGTGTGCTGTGTGAGAAGTATACCACCCACTGAATCTAAATGTTTTCAAGTTTGTTTTTTTTGTTTTTATCAGAACAACGATGCCAGTGCTTTTAAAGGTTTACTGTGAATTCAAACCTTAGCAAATCTAAAATGACTTGCAGCATTTGTTTTATTTGTGGTCTTGCAGTGGCCTGTGTAACAAAGGGGGGAAATGTGAACTCCTGTAATGTCATCTCCATCTGCGCAATGCTTATTTCTTGCTTGATTACTGAGCTGTTTGATTTGTTGCAACAGAACACGGTGGACAAACTCATCAAGGACACAAATCTAGCTGTAGTGATTGGCACACACTCATGGAAAGAGCAGTTCATTGAAGCAGTCACAGTCAGTGCAGGTCAGTGACTATTAAATGTTATATACCGTGATATTAAATGCTTGTTTTGTGTGCAATGTTTGATTACAATTTTCAACAAATACACAAGTTGTTTAGCTGTGTATAAAAACGGTACCGAATTTTAATGCAACTATACATTTTTCAAAGTTACAGATGTGTTTTTGCAAATCAAGTTTTAACTGGTCATTTTTAATATTATGTTTTGAATTTACTCCATTTGACATAAAAAATAAACCCGTTTCAAGCAGAGCCAACTTTTGGACTCTAATGCTACCGTGTCCAAGGATGTCATGTTATAAACATAATATATATTATTATAATAATTATAATGAACTGAACCTAATTTGGCTGCTGCTAATAAAAATGAGTACAGAACACACATCTTAAGAGGTAAAAGTAAAAATGTATTTATTTTAGAAAGGCAGTAATGAAAATGCACAAGTTTAAAAAAAAAAACAACAGAATAATGAGAATAAATATGCATGTGTACACAACTTTATTAGCGCAGTTCCATTAAAGAAAGAAGAATCCACAATGACAGAACAGTCTTTAATAACATAAAACACAAAAGTAATACCAAAAAATAATTTACTGAAAGCTGACTGATGGAAGTCAGACATTGCTTTTGAATTGTGATTCAACAGAATCATTAAAAAAATAAATAAAACTGACCTAGATGAAAATGATGAACTTTGATGCAGGGATGGCCTCAACATTGTACAAGAAAACAATCCATAGCTCCTCCCCATCTAAGGGGCGGCCCCAACGGTTTCCTATCAGACGGCCTTTGCAGGCGCTACCACCAATGAGATCAATGAACAAGGAGACGTATTCAGAGTGACGGAATCGAGTCAACGGGAGAGTGAATTGAACTTTTGCCGTAGCCTGTCGGCAAAGCAAAGACTACATCTACCTTGCAAAGGAACGATTTGAGTGCCGTCTTCTGTTCAAATTTAAAGGAACAAGTCTTTAAATGTCCATGCCAAAGCCAATTCAAGCAACTGCCATTCCTCCTATCGCCTATCTACACTGTTTACATCCATTCATTGAGGTTTTTGTGCGTTTGCTTAACCACAATTCCCTTAAGGTCCAACATTTCACTTGGGTTGAGGACTAGACTTTGACAAAACCTTTCCAAAACATTGTAATAGTTTTTCTTTTCAGCCATCCTCCCTTCTGCCACGGACTTTAACATTTAGCAAGTTCAGTGCGTCCTGTAAGACTGAGATGTAACTCTTGGCTTGTTTTTGATGTTAAGTATTGCTCAGGCTGATTTGGGGTAAATTTGCCTTCGTCCACTCCTGAGATGATCAGCATCGGTCTTCAGTAGTTTCCTCTTGAGATTATTTTTTCTCACTGTAGAATGTTAAACTCCATATTGTTTGGAAATGCTTTTAAACATTTTTCCAGATTGATGTACAGCAACAGAACTTAAGACCATTTACTTAAGTCTTTGTTTTTGGTCATGGGATTGTTTTAGAACAAACCTGATACTTCTGACGAGCAAACTGCAAACTATCTTCGCTCTGATATATTTCTTTTATTCATCATTGTCTTCTTTTTAAACAGGTGATGGAGATGATGATGAGGGACAGGGGCCACGAATGCCAAACTGCTTTGATTATTTCATGCACATCCTGTGCATTTTCTGGAAGATCCTGTTTGCTTGTGTCCCGCCCACCGGGTACTGGAACGGCTGGGCATGCTTCCTAGTGTCCATCTCTGTGATTGGTTTTCTAACAGCCATTATTGGAGACCTGGCTTCCCATTTTGGATGCACTGTTGGCCTGAGAGACACCGTCACTGCGGTGGTCTTTGTGGCGTTGGGGACTTCACTCCCTGGTACGCAGGTTTTTGTTTTCTTCAAACAATTACAACAGTTGTACCTCCACCTGGGAGCTGGACACTTGCCTTTGAAGATTAAGTCATTTCTTATGTTAAAGAAGCTGGAATACTGAGTGCCCCCATTTTCTAACTTTTTGTTTCTTAATTCCCTAGACACCTTTGCCAGTAAAGTGGCTGCCATTCAAGATCAGTATGCAGATGCATGCGTGGGAAACGTGACAGGAAGCAACGCGGTGAATGTGTTTTTGGGGATAGGCCTGGCTTGGTCTGTGGCTGCTATATATTGGGAAGTCAAAGGGATGGCCTTTCATGTGGACCCTGGTTCGTTGGCCTTCTCTGTCACTCTCTTCACTATTTTTGCCTTCTTCAGTATGGGACTATTGATGCTACGCCGAAAACCGTCCATAGGTGGTGAACTAGGAGGCCCCCGGCTTCCCAAAGTCCTAACTTCACTACTCCTGTTTGGACTCTGGTTCCTGTACATCCTCTTCTCCAGCCTGGAGGCCTATTGCCATATACAAGGCTTCTGAGAAAGCACAGCTGGGGAGAGTCATGACTACAACTAACAAACACAGCACGAGAACACTCCCCTGGACAATAGTCTTACGGCTACTACGACTGGGAATCAATTGATGTCACAACTTGACAACTGCTGCCATGGTTCATAAAAAACAAAACAAAAACAACCACATAAACTTTACAGACTTGTATATACAAACTGTCTGTCATATCCACTGCAGGACTGTAGCAGATAATAGACCTCTTGTGACAATAATTATTTCTCTATTTTAAGTTATTTGGACAAAGTGCACTGAGTGTTTCTGATAAAGGATTAAGAAAAGATACCAGTCACCATGTCCTACACTGGACTACGCTTGAGACCATCTACCTGATAACTCAAAAGCTGGATATGAAGTTTGGAGTTGTATCAGGTATGGATCAGATTAATTAAGGGAACTGATTAATCAAGTAGTTAAATGAGATAATCAGTGATAGCTGCTTTTACACGGCTCAGCTGTGTGATGATACACAATACATTGTTCAGATCTTAAAAATAAACCAGTACTTTGCTCTGTATATGTGAAGCTGAGCCTTGCTTCCCAGGACGGCTTGAGTGCATTATCAAGTTTATAACACGGACTCTAACAACCATTAAAAAGTGAAACTATTTTTAAGCTATCTTTCATATTGTTAAAGTTAATTCTGTGGTCAGCGAGCATGAAAAGGATCCTGCCAGCCGCTCAGATGCAACTTGATTACTGTGTTTATGGTGCGAAGCAGCTAAACACACTCACAATCTGCAGTTTGAGAGATGAGCTGCTCCTGTGTAATATCTCTCTGTTAAATTATGTGACACAAGGCATTTTTATTGTCATGCACTGCAGCATCAGAATTTGAAATCATGAAGTGTGTAGTCATGTTTTTTGGTAATAGTTCTGTTTGTAAATGCACTACGGTGAATCAGTACTGGAACGTCAACCCTACAAAGAAAACGTAAAACAATAAGTTTCAGTAACCGCCGCTTATCTGCCTTCAGCTCAGCTGCTTGGGACTGATGATTCCTCTACACCATGTTATCTGTTCATCGACGGCATCATTTTATGTCTTTCTAATTTAATGTATTTTTGCTGATATGAATGAACGTGTATTGTGATTTATTGTAAGTTGACAAAATTACATTGAAATTTTAGGTGACTTTGTCGTCTTCTTCCATCACTGGTAAATATCTGGTGTGTTTAGAGAAAAACAAATTACATGAAATGTTACCAAGAATGTGTTGTGCTTTTCAAACAAATATGTGGACACTGGTTTTAGGGTTCTTAAAATGAACAAAATGAGCGAAAAAAAAGACTTATTAAAAAAGGGAAAGACTGAAAAGCAGGAACTTAAACAAGACCGTTCGGTTTTAAGGTGGAGAACCCAGGCAACGCAAATGCAAAAGCACCCGTCTAACGCACGTACGATGAGACAATCCCCATAGTTTCCATTAGTGACATGGTGTTAGATATATGTGTTAATTGTGCTTTTCTATTTTTAAATCCTCAGGCTGTTCAGAGAAAAGATTCATGGTAAAATCCTCTCACCCCTTCTCTTGGAAGAATTGTGATGAAAGGAGGACCTTTTCTTACAGCCTTGAATAAAAAGAGTCATTCATATCTAATGAGTTCTGATTATGACTTAATTTACTTTCCAGCCAGTGTTAATTTATGTTTTGTATACATGCTGACCTGCAGATTACACTGTAAAATAATTTAAATAGTTCGGCTCATGATGTGAATTTTACTCGAGCCTAAACGCCGCACCACAGGCATGTGACCACGGTCGGTGCTGGCATCAGTTAACAGTGTTGGCGGACTGGTCGTGTTTCCATGACAACTAGTCTGAAGCGAAATGCTGGAAAGCGTAGCAACACAATTACTTTTTTTTTTTTTTTTTTTACCTAGAGCAGGCCATTTGTTTCTTCTGTGTGGTTTGTATCACACCAAATGATAGTTTGTAAATGAAGCACAACTGCATCTGATAGTATACAGCTGATAGCATTATTTTCTTTTAACGTGTGTCTCCAGAAGGCTCAGTAGTGACATCTGCCATCCCCGGTGTTCCCGCTCTGCTGCTTTGGTTGAGTCCCTCCTTTCATCCACAGACCCTGATGCTACCAAAATCTGAGAGTACACCAAACCTAGATGGCGGTGCTGATTGGTTGGGTCTCTTGCATTCCCAACCCATATCAGAGAAGAATTGTCCAGCTTTCCCATAATTATGTCCAAACAACTTTACGTAATGCTACTTTTGCTGTGCCATATGAGCATACATGTAGCACCAATTTCAAAAGAGGAATGCATCGTCTCCTTTTGCAGTACAAGTTTTTAACAACTGCTTACTGTATACAAATTATATTTTAACTTAAGCTTATCATTTCACTAAAACAAAAAGCTTATGTCCACTTATAAAAAAAAGAAACATGATGCCTCCTTTCAGAATCTGTACTAATGGCCTGCTTAAATAATATATGTCCAACATTTATATAATAAGAGAGAATTTCTCACATATGCACCCAGGAATAGTAACATACACAAAAATATGTGGCAACCCACTCGTATTTTTTTATTTTAGTGTCTACTAATTAAAATCTTCTGAAGTTGTGGCTGCACTTTGAATCTGCAGCAGACCTTTGTCCCATCTTTCACACACATACATGACAGAAACTTTTTAAGCATGTTTTTAAGCATCAAATGTAGTAAGATTTAAAAAAACAACTTTTTTTGTAATTCAGTTCCTCTGTGCAAGGAATTTCTTTAGAAAAGATACAAGGGGAGATAGTACGAGGAGAGACCTATCACTTCAGGCAATTCCCAGACAGGATTTAAACAGGAACTGTGGTGCTCCATCAGCCATTACCTATGGTCATCTTTTCATCACAGGTAAGTCATCTATCTATCCACCATAATCAATAAATCATAAACAATCATCTGTTTTCACCCAAAAAGAGGCAGGGACACTGTGCAACGGCAAGGTACCAGATGTACTGTTAGAACCTGTTCGTAGTTGAGAAAACCCAGGTCTTATGTCAAGTCCCTGACTTAAATCTATATAACTTACATAGTGGTTACCAGTATTTATACTTAAGTCTGGTTCATTTCCCAAATCTGATGTCTGCTGGAATACATCCCACATACCGCAAAAAATATGAACTGGTCCTACGTTGTCGTGCGGCGTTCAATGCTCATTATTAAAAATTCAACATCTGAACATTAATAGTTGTAGGCGCTAATTTCCTTATAAAATAATCTTAAATATATCAAAATCATAATAGAATTCTAACATTTGGTTAACAGTGACAAAGAACAGATTTTTTATGGACAAAAGGCATAATTATTTTATTATTCATCCCTTGTAAACATGTATTTATTTACCCACATATTTAACGTACTTGCTGTTTTTAGAAAACGTAGAAACGCAGCTATGGACAATGAAAAACGCCGTGGTTCTGCTGCGTCCGTGTCAAAAGCGCCGCATTTTCCCGAAGCCACCGGAATGCAGCAATCTCCCGGTAAAGGGGACAGGACAACATGGCTGCTGCTGCGGGCCGCTACTACGGAGAAGGCGGCAGAGCAACAAAAAGACAGAAAACGGAGGACGGAGGAATGACAACAGTTAGAGCTTTCTTCTTGTCTATGAAGATTAAACCCTGTTGTGTTAAATGTGCTATGTTTTGCTTGGGTGAAACGGAAACTTATTGCGAGAAGAGGGCTTATCTCGCAGCCTCCTTCAAAAGAAGCCCACTAGCATTAATGCTAAGCGGATTCGTTTGTTCCAGGTGTCACGGCTTCATTAATTTAATAACATCTAACTATGCAATTACGCGTAAGGCCCTATTGTGGGAATTACTAGGTGTGTATATGTATATATATTTAAAAAACAAAAAGCACAAAACCTGCTTATTTTTCGGGGTCAGCGACCAGCGCTTCTATTAAAGTTAGTAACACAACTATTAACCGACATATGGAAACATACGCTTCTTCAGCTGTTGTGTTACTCACTTGGATTGTTTTTGGTTTTACTGCGATGTATTTCACGCGAGGTAGTGTGTCTCTTTTTTGCAGGAGAGTTACGATGACCCTCACAAGCCGTTGCCCTCCCCGGTGGTGCACATCAGGGGGCTGGTGGACGGTGTGATGGAGGCAGACCTGGTGGAGGCCCTGCAGGAGTTCGGGGCCATAAGGTAATATAACCATCACACATGTCTGTTTAGTTAGAAACCAGGATTTGAAACTATCCTGAATTTTCTTAATGTTAAACCTGTCAGATGCCGAGTCTTTCATGAATGTGTATTGTTCCATACTTGGTTAATAACAGCCAAGCAGTTTATTTAAACCTTTTTAATGCCAATAGGAGCTACGTGTTGGTTTTGGCGTGTGGATGATGACATTGCTGAGAATGACGGCGTTCGCTCATTTTTATACCCGCGTTTGTGACACATCCCATCCAGAATGTTGTACAAACATACCTGACCTTTGGGTGGAAAGCAACACAAACATTGGTGCTATTTTAGTTATGTAAAACTTAAATACATTGGATGTGGTATGTAGACAGCTGTACAATATTTAGTTAAAAACAAAAAAGACAACCTCGAATTTACTCAGCCCTGCAGTTTGTGGTGCACTTGTGTCTCCTCAGTTTATCGAAGCTGTACAACTCTGACTTTGAATGCTATGTTTACAAATAGTAACAACTAATCCTGGGGCACAGTAAACAGATTTTATATATGGACATCGAACCTGGGATGACTGGGATAGAAAGACTAGAAGAGCTAATCTTTGGTGGTGCAGTTTCTCCCTGGACTTCTGTTAGCCCCTGGTTCCTCAATCAAACCACATTAAGGGGGCTAAGAATTTAAAGTGTGTCACAAGAGTTTATGGTTCTTCTGTTTCCACACAAGCGTCAAAAATAATCAATGTACTGACACTGCAGAAGGAAAGCAGTAGTCTTTCAGAGAAAAATTCAGTCTTTTAATTTCAATGGCATCATGCTGTTTGCACGTCACACATAAAGGAAGATGCTGTATGTCTGTTGAAAAGCTAAGTAATTATGTAATTTCCTGTTTGGTACTATTGACTTGATCTGAATTCAAATAAAAACTATGCAGCTTTACGGATTCAAATGCTAATTTCTTCTGAATTATCTTTGTTTTCAGTTACGTGGTCATGATGCCCAAGAAGCGCCAGGCTCTGGTGGAATATGAAGACATGAATGGTTCCTGCAATGCTGTTACATATGCAGCTGAAAACCAAGTTTATATTGCAGGCCACCCGGCCTTCATCAATTACTCCACTAGCCAAAAGATCTCCCGTCCAGGAGATTCAGATGACACCCGGAGCGTCAACAATGTGCTGCTGCTCACAATTATCAATCCCATCTATCCCATCACCACGGTAATGTCTATACAGTGCGTTTGTGTTGTGATATTTGACAGTAAAGGTAATGCTTATCAGGATTGTTTCGTGTGTGTGTGTGTGTGTGTGTGTGTGTGTGTGTGTGTGTGTGTGTGTGTGTGTGTGTGTGTGTGTGTGTGTGTGTGTGTGTGTGTGTGTGTGTGTGTGTGTGTGTGTGTGTGTGTGTGTGTGTGTGTGTGTGTGTGTGTGTGTGTGTGTGTGTGTGTGTGTGTGTGTGTGTAGGATGTCCTCTACACCATTTGCAACAACTGCGGTCCTGTTCAGAGGATTGTCATCTTCAGAAAGAATGGTGTTCAGGCCATGGTTGAATATCCTTTTTTTTAGTAATCGTCTTTTATTAGTAACAGTATTTTGTGGGAACACTATTATGGTAAGGTGTACTAGTGCGTGATTAGACTTGAGTCCTCTGATTTCTCCATGTAATCATACCACACCTTAACGTTTTGCTGCCACATTTGATTCAGTCCAAAGTGCCCAGAGAGCGAAGGCCTCTTTGAATGGAGCAGATATCTATTCTGGCTGTTGCACTCTCAAGATAGAATATGCCAAGGTGAGTGTGTGACTGGTTTGAATTGAAGAATATGCCAAGGTGAGTGTGTGACTGGTTTGAATTGAAGAAAATTCCACTTTAGCAAGATTTATTTTTGATTTTTGTCTTAATTATTTCCACAGCCAACACGCCTTAATGTCTTCAAGAACGACCAGGACACATGGGACTACACAAACCCCAACCTGAGTGGCCAAGGTAATGTGCAGTCCCAAACCCTTCCATCTGCTTTTTTTTTTCTTCCTTTTTTCCTCACTGTATGGGATGGTTAGGGTTCTCTGCCTCCGGGAGTATTGCCTTTGATCACTAATGAACTATTTTACTATGCAGCTCTACTCAGTGCTCGGAGGCAGTATTCTTGTGATGCCATCACAGTCCTGCGTTTTCTCACTACACAGCAGGTGCAAAAGTAAGGGCATGAGGAGCAACCTTGAGGGCATCCTGAGTTACAGGCTCATGCATGTGAAAGTACAGAGCACCCATCACAACAGTATATGAGGAAGCACTACTCTTCCCACATGTTCACGTTCCCTGTAGAGCATGTCACAGCTGCACAATCTCACATACCTGCTTACTCTAATCCAATTTGACGAACATCACACCTGTTAGCATTATTTTAAACATAGTGGAGATTTTATTATTGGTTAAATTGTACATTACACTTCTCAATTAAGCTGCCTTTTTCAGACCATTAGACACATCTGTAGGTAAAGGCCTCATGATATGACACCAGATGTTTCATATATCAAATCTTTCACGCAGAAATTCACTTGCACTCACTGGCCTCTTTAGTCACGATTAGCAGCAGTATGCCATGACCAAATTTGTGTAAATATAGGTGAAATATGTATTTTAAAAATAGTTCAAATCATAACATTTCATTATAAAGAGAGTGTAATGTATGAACCTGGGACTAATTTCCATGTAGTGGCTTTTACACTCATTTGTGCATTCAGCAGCTACCGCGACACATCGCTTTAGCCAAAGATAAACAGCACTTTGTATGGTAAATTTGTTTTATTACTTTTATCCCATTAATAAAATGGTGAAGTGCAAATGTATCAGTTTTTGTTTTTGAAATATATTTGAATTGGTTTTGGTAACCTAGGAAAAACGATAGAAAAGCTGTCCTCATTACAATGATATTGGCCAGAAGTGTTTAAATAGGTGGTAGGTTAAAATCCTTTTACAATATAACTGCATCAGATGTGATGTTGAATGGCCTTATAGTTATGGTAATTGTTTTCTGATATATGGGTTGTATGACTGCCATGTTGTACAGTTCTATTAAAAAAAAAAAAAAAAGTCCCAAAATAAAATTTCATGACACTCGGACGACCACAAATCTAGACCAGAGATATGGCATTTCATGGGACCTTTTAGTGTAAAACATAGTGTAGCATTAATGCATTTGATGGTAACCTGTAGTTTTAAGCCAGTAATTGTACTATTAACAAATCTAAATTGTTTGGAGGCTCGTTGAACTTCTCGTGCAGGAATTGATGGGAGGAAAACAGGCTTTTAAAAGAATACATCATGAGTTGGAATAGATCGTTGGCTACGAAGAATCTCAGCCGTTTCTTTTCTACACTTCTGTGCCCATAATGGAGACAAAATACTGTTCATTGCAAGTAGGCGACTGGCCCAAAAACTTTTCTCCATCAAGTTAGATGCTTTGTTATGCTCGCTGCTTAATGGAGAACATGTTACGAATGCTTTTATACATATTTTAAATTTGACTAAACATGCGTAATTTGCTTTTGTGTTGTCTGAAAGTGTTTTTTTTTTTTTTTTTGTCCTCCCAAACACTGTAAAAAGATGTATTAAGGTTCATACAAAGGTTTGGCACAGTATTGACTTCACAGATTTCTTGGTATTCTGTAATTTGTGTAACCTGACAACCCAGAGGTACTCCTTGTGTCCTTACTGTACACAGTCTCTACGCAAACACAGCAGCCGTTACAGCTACAATATAACAGCAACTACAGCCTCGACCAATCTAAATCTTGCCTGTGGCACACATCGGACACAATGGGACAGCAAATACCGGAACACAACCTCAACTCCTTATTCCAAGTGCATCCACCCATATCTCCAACACCTGACAAGGATCACTTTATTTTTTGTGGCGAACAGTAGCCACCTTTTCAGTCACAGAGACAGAAATTCTCCAAGGCCATGCAAACAGACACTTCGCATATCCACCACAGTCTGATGCTCATAACGTTGATAAGCATCTTCTGCAGCGTCTTTACCAGTACAGCACATCTCATCTGCAGAGCCCCGAGGAGTCGCCACTTTGACACAACACATTGATGAGGGCAGGAGTCAGGTGTGTTGGCACAAGTCACATCTTCTAGCTCTCTGGATGTACCTGGCAAACACAACCACAGGGAGCCACAGAGGAGTTTCAGACACACTCAGCCCGACCAGGGAACAGATGACATCACACAAGGGGGCAGTAAACAAAAAAGAGGCCATTTCCCCCTCTCAGACGCTAATGCTCCTCGTCGCCACGTTCTTGAGCCCAACACATGACAACATAATGAGCTGAATCCCCAAGGCAACACACAGCTGAACGGCCATGACAGCATCACGCAGATATTCCAGATGATTAACGGTCAACCACTAGATGCTTTTTTCTTTTTTTTTTTTTTTTTTTTTTTTTTTTTTTTTTTTACTTTGCAAGTGGCTGGCAGGTATTAAACCAAATATAGAAGCATCATGCGAGTACCCGTTTTTACATAAGAAGAAATATCCACAGAGAGGCCTATGAAGACACAACCACCAGACACCTGTCAAGCATACAAGCACAGAGGCAAACAGATAACAAATCCTTTCCCAAAGCTTTGGACTCTAGTGTTTTGTTTTTTTTCCCCCTCTACCTTCTTCCCCATGTCCCTATTTCTCCTGTGCTGTTATGTCTCTGCGTTGTTTCATTTTCCCTTTTTTGCACTGGCCTATAGTGATGCCTTTAACACCTCCCGTGTGATGCAGGTTTGGCTCAGTGTGTCTGTGGACTGACAGCCCACTCTCAAATGGTGCAAATGCCCTGCTTTGTGGTCAGAGCACGGTAAGATGGAAATGAGCCTTTTAAAAGCAACTTTCAAAACGGCGGCCTCAAGTCAAAACCAACATTGGACGTGTGGATGTACTTTTCTCTCTGGTGGTGGGGATGCAAGGAAGGAAGGAACAAAACACTGAGGAAGGAGAATGAGTTGAGACTGGAGTCAGAGGTTGTCGGGTAGCATCCTTGCTGACGACTGCCCCCTACCTGCCCACTGTGTCCAATGCTCCATGTGTGGTGCTGTAAGTACTGAAATGAATGAATAATCTGACTTGATGGTGAACAGTTCTAAATTAATGTGAAAACTAGAAAAACGTGAATGTTTTGACAAGTTGTCACTTGTTTCTTGTGACAACTTTCATTTAGGACAAAAAAAAAGCAAATTCATGGCTGACTGAATTTTACTGCCTTTCTTTCGGTGTCCGAGCGCCTGAGACAGGATTCACATGTACACCTTTCAGCTCTTGACCGTCGCATCTCTCATTCCCTTTGAAATGGTAATGTGATGCGCTGCCAAACTGAATTCTGGGCCTGTGGCTTCAGTTTGCTAGCGTGGAAAGCTTGCCATATTTCAGCTTTTCCGGTGGTAGCGCAGGTTCTAGCCAGTCAAACAGCCTGGCTGACTGCGTCCGACTGTTGTGACTAATCGTTGCTGCAACTCCAAGTGTCGGGTGATCTCTCACCGCTGACCGTACTGCATCCATGTGAATCCTGCCTTGGTTTTCAGGGAAATTCTTGGGCCCATCAGCTGCTTAAATCTTTCACTGCTCTCAACATGTACAAGGTGGCAGCAGTCATTGATTTACCAAAATGTCTCCACTGATATGGCTGAATTTTACTTTGCCAATTTGAATTTTGCTTTTTCAGCTGGATTTAATCTAGTTTATCCTGTTGTTTACATTTTCCCTCGGACACATTTGACATAAAATTTTGGTTTGCTCAAAAAGGCACAGTAAGGGAAGTATTTATGCTCGTTTGGTGTTTTAGCCGAAATAAAATTTATTATTTTTAGATGGTGTCTTTTATAAAGTAATCTGAAGAATGGATTGTGGAAAAATTGCTTCTGATTTGAAATCCTTGTTTGGCGATTAGTCCATGTCAGTGCTCCACATCACCACAAAGTGCATTAATTTTCCTTTTTGCTCACATTTATGTACATGTCGCTGTCATACATCTCATTGTTTATTCTGCCACTCACTCAATAGACTGTGATAGTGAGCTGCCACATTTCTATGGTCCAGTTCGTTTCTAAATTTGAGTTGGCCTTATCACAATAATGGACCAATACAAGATCTCCCTTCGTTTTCTTTTTTAACTTTTACACAGAAAGCAATTATAGTTGGGTCATAAGGTCGCAGCGTTGTTTGCTATGTTGCTATTCTTCTGAAAAAGGGCTAAATGAGCAATTTAGCCGTTTGGGAGAAAGAGAAGCAGGAATCGAAGCAGTGCATTGATCTTTACTGCTTAAAGCATATTTGGAGGCCGATTGAAATGACTGAGCAGCTAGACCAATTAATAACGCCTGGGGAAACCCTGTGTATATTAGATGTGGTTGTTTTAGAATAAAAGTGCAAAAACAGGTAACTGAGCCACAACAGTTTTTTATTCTGTCTGAAAGTTGTCAAGTCTTTATTGTCGTAATGGGATCAAAGGGAGTGTTGTCTATAGTACATCAGTTAATAAAGGGATTATTAATTTTGAGTTGGTTACTGGGTAGGCAGTTTGGACTCTTTACAAACATGAAACCATGATGGATAAAGATTTTTCTGATTAACAGTCATGTGAAAAAAAAAAAGACATCTTCTTTAAATTTGGTTCATGGAACTAGATGGCGATCCAAAACACATGAACAAACCTAAAACGAAATATTTGGATAAAACACGGTGTCATGTTGGCTGGAGCAACATCCAGACCTCAACATGACAGTGTGGCAGGACCATGAGAGAGCGAGTGAATAAAACCCTTCAGACCCAGTGTTGTTAAGAACTTGCTATTTCTATTAAAAGTCGTTCGGCGCTTATTGAATCAAATGTTTTTCATGGCCCTTTGATGGACTGGCGACCTGTCCAGGGGTACCCCTGCCTTTCACCCAAACAGAGCTGGGATGGGTTCCAGCAGATCCTTGTGATCCTGAATAGGAATAAACCAGTGTAGATGATGGATGGATCTGTTATCACGCACTGCTTCCGCATGTGATTTAGTTTTAATTAACTAAATGATTTTCTGTCATGTGTTGTTGTTGAGAACCAGGTGGGTTTTTCTGTCGTCCCGATACAGAAAACCTTTTTGATTGACTTACTGCTTTCTTTCTCACATGACTGTAAAAGTTGTAGTTTTCTTTATCAGTGGAAACGATAGACGGTGAACCATGTTCATGTTGTTCACAATGACAGCAGTCATCGCAGGTTTCTTCAGCAGAGCTTCTCGTTTTAAGGATGTGGCCTTTCAGAAACATGTGGTGGCTGATGCACCTTGAGAGTTTAGTGGTGCTCAGAGGAAGGCGTATTTACAGCGAAATTCTGTCAGTAGGATCAGACTTTACTTTTTCATTGACAAAGTTACTTCAGTCTACAAGTTTGGTTTCATGTTTTCCTTTCCACAGTGTAATTAGTCCCGATCCTTTTGTCTTTCCAATCCTGATGTGTTATACCTCTGTCTAATCCTGGCTTGTAATAACTGTTTTCACAGTTTTCAATAAAATGGCAGGTTCTTTTCATTGCACTGATGCATATTTTATTAACTGTTTGCTATTCTACATGAATGCATATAAATGCAAAGACGTGTCTATTCAGTGTTGCCACTTTTACTTTTGTGTTTTAATTTGGATTTGACATGTGTATGTGTACTTGTACAGATGCTGATGGTGAAGGCAATTGGAACAATTCACAAGGTGTGTGTGTGTGTTTGCACAAGGATGGCAGATACAGGAGATCCTAAATGCCTTGAAAGCTAAAGTCACTTAAAAAAATCTCCATTATGTCACCTATTACATTAGCAGAATAAAGCCTACAGACCTTTAAAACACAATTTAACAAGATGTCAAGACCCTTTGTCGCATGTAATTCACAGAACTCCTTTAGCATGTGATACTTCTTGTGAGGCACCTTTTGTGATGCATGTGGCCAGTAGGATGTTTGATGGGAAACGTTGACTTTACCATTTTCAGATCCCAATGCCAATCCCAACAAACGGCAACGGCAGCCAGCTCTTCTGGGGGACCACCCACCTGATTATGGTAAAGGTCACGTCTGCAAATTGGTTCAACATTTCCTTTCCAATACTTTAGCTCTAACTTGGATTTTTGTTTTTTCACCTGTAATTCAGCCGGCCCACAAGGAGGTTATCATGGCTACAATGATGACAGCTATGGGCCCCCTCCTCCCCATCGCATGGGGCCAGGTATGGGTGGTCGAGGGCGGGGTAGCCAACGATACGGTGCTGGATACGGGCCACCGCCTCCTGAGTATGGACCCCACGCTGACTCCCCAGTTCTTATGGTGTACGGACTGGAGCCCTCCAAGATCAATGCTGACAGGGTCTTCAACATCTTTTGTCTCTATGGCAATGTGGAAAGAGTGAGTGAAATGATGCTGAACTTTCATGTTTGGAGCGTGATTCAGCCAGATGCTGTACAGTGACATTTGAGGTAGTGCATGAACACTACTTGCAGAAAACAAAAGGATTTATGAAAAATAAATGTCACACTCGTCAAATCCTGCGCCAGTTTTTGTTGTTTAAAGCGCCTCTTTTATTCATTTATTGATTTATTTTGGTTTACTGACGTCCTTTTTACCAAAAAATATGGTATACTGTCTTGTTAGTTGGTTTTTTTTCTTTGTGTGTTTTTGTGGTTTTTTTTTTTTTTTTTTTTTTTTTTTTTTTTTTACTCATGTAAATGTTTATTCTGACCATATTTCAGGTCAAGTTCATGAAGAGTAAACCTGGAGCAGCAATGGTGGAGATGGGAGACTGCTACTCTGTGGACAGGGCCATCACTCACCTCAACAATAACTTCCTCTTTGGACAGAAACTCAATGTTTGGTAAGGCGGCAAGCTGGGTGAAGCATTTTAAGCAGAGGAGTGGAATATTGGAAAAAAGAGAGATGGATGGGCTAGAGCTAAACACAGGGGGCACTGCCCTTTTCCCCCCTGCAGTGTGTCCAAGCAGCAGGCTATTGTACCAGGACAGTCCTATCAGTTGGAGGATAACACCAGCAGCTTCAAAGATTTCCACGGATCCCGCAACAACCGCTTCACCTCTCCAGAGCAGGCGGCTAAAAACCGAATCCAGCACCCCAGCAATGTCCTGCACTTCTTTAATGCCCAGCCTGATATCACTGCAGAGACCTTCACCCAGGTAAGACCTACCAGAAGTATGCACTATAAAACACACTTTCGTACATATTTTAGGGTTTGTTTTTTCAAGGCAGTTTTTCTGATAGTTGGCAAAGTGTTGCACACTTCAGCACCAATGATTGAGTGTCCTGTAGTTTTGGTTTTAGCTGTTGGTTCGCATGGCAAAGGTTGCACGTCTCAGCAGCCGTGCAGACGTCAGCATATCGCTGGTAGTGATAACACAAGTCCAACAGTTTTCTAATGTTTTGCAGGCCTCAAATATGAGAATTGATAAACAATAACAGTTTAAATTTAGCTGATGAAGAACAAAACCATGAAATATTGTGGGCTCATACTGTCGGTGAAGATAAATAGGCAAATAGGCACTGTCTTTTTTTGGGGTAACATTTCCCATAACATCTAAATTTTTTCTTATTTAAAGTTGCATTTCTTTTAACCTCAGCCTTTGTTTTTAATCAGAACTGGTTTGTTTCCTTTCAGGTCTGTGAAGAACTGGGAGTTAAGAGTCCTGCAAGTGTGAAGCTTTTTACTGGAAAGAGTAAGTGACGTTACATTCTGATCATATGATCCTGCTATAGTCTGTTTTAATATCGGTTCACCCGTACATACGTTCTTCGTGTAAATGGTTTTCGTCTGGATACAAATGAAGGCCGACATTCACAAACATTTTTTAGCAAAAAGACTGTCATAAAATCCTTGTTGTGAACAACTAACCATAACTCGTATTAGAGCGGCAGTAGGGCTGTGAAATCAGTCACATTTTAATAATTATTTCAGCCATCACAAAAACAATGTCATCTAGGAAAAAATAATTTTCTCACGAATTCTGTGTTGTGATGTAAATGAAACTTCTTTCATCGACCTCCAGTTGGCCATAACTAAGTAATTCCTTCCACTAATACCTTTGTAATTAAGTAACACAAAGTTCATGCTTGTGTGTGGGTTTTTTTCTGAGCCAAAGCATTTTATAGGGTGTATTTGAACAGCTCTCCAAGCTTTTGCTCTGTTGAATTCTTTTTATTTAGTCAGAAATTTTATGTAGTGTGCAATCTGTGTGCAATTCACCTTGGATTTTATGTTAAGTTCAATAAATGCTATATGCTTTAAAAGTCAGTGGTTAATTATTGTAATTGAATTTGATTTTTAATGTTGAACAAAGTTAACTCAGCCTCTAAAACCTGCACAAAGCAATGAGCTCACAGTGAGGTCCAGGAGATGCCCAAACACAGACCAGTGGAGTAGTTCTGTCCTTTTGGGAGCTCTCCGACCTCAGTAACCCTCGAAGAGCCACTAGAACTGTGCAAAACCCAAAAGTGTCTTCCCATGTAGCAGTTATTCACCAAAGCCGTGGAAACGATCTTGGAAGCAGTGCAAACTGCGCATTGTCAAACCCTGCTCTACTTAAAAGTTCACAGTGTTGTCTACTCCAAGTGCATTTACACGCTGAAGTACTACGTAATATGGTTTGATGCTGTGTGACGTTACCAGGTGAGCGAAGTTCATCCGGCCTGCTGGAGTGGGAATCCATCAATGATGCCATGGAAGCCCTTGCTTTGATGAACCATTATCAGATGAAAAACCCTAGTAGGTTTTTTTTTACGTACTCATTTTCCAAACCTTTTTTAATATGTTCTACCTTCTGTTTATTAAGACTGTTGTTCTTCTGTCTTGTGTACTTCGTAGGTGGGCCTTACCCGTACACACTGAAGCTGTGTTTCTCAACCACACACCACGCCAACTAAACACTCCCCTAACACCATCCACGATGTTTTGTGTTTGCATATACTGCAGTTCTGTTATGTTCCATTAAAACCGTATTGACTTGATTTATGATTGACGTGCTTCAGAAAATGCTACATAAATTACACCCTTTTTTAAATTTTTTTTTTTTCTTCATTTCACTTTTAACATGCCAGTTCAGTTTCTATGTTCACACTAGATTGGAACATCTCCACCCCTACAATTTTTGGTTTTTAAATAAAACTAATGGTAACCATAACTGTGAGTGTTTTATTTGTCCTGATACCAGATGGGGAATCGCACTATGACTCATTATTTACTAAATAAGCAAACATCAAAGTCCATCCTTGAAAATAAATACATTAGTAATCATAGGAACAGCAAAGCTTTGTACTGCTGATTTGAAGAGACCTGTAAGCGTGTTCAGACAATGTTACGTAGGCTGGTGTTGGTCTACGTAAATGTACTGAGAACATTTCAGCCTGGGTCAAGCAGAGGTCACATTTACCTAAAAGCAGCACCTCCTGTCTGCTTTCTATTTCATTTGCTCAGGCCCAGTGGTCCTGGCGTCATGTGACCCTGGGTTTGTAAACACTTTCTTCTAAGTTTATACCACGTCACAAATGTGAGCAGACGTCACTCGCGAATACCGGATCAGCGGTGCACAACTCGTTATCCATGTGTTCTCATGGGAACACCTTTTCCCTACTCATCTATCATTTCAAGACATGTTTTAAAGTCCTTGTGGGGACAGCGTCCTCTATGTAGTTTCTGTGCATCGCCTTTGCTGTTCTGTGTCTGTACCCGTCTAGACGCACAACAGTTGTTCCTGGAGTCTGTTGGAGCCACCGTTTAAGTTTTGGCAGTTTGAATTTTGAAACAGGAGACATCTCCCATTTTGACTTGAACTGAACATTTGGTATGTTACCATAAGGTCTGTTCCCTTCCCTCCCTTGTAATCCTTTTTTTTCTCTATTTATACTGTTCAAACATATTTTTCTAGACTGACTGACATCCTGATGTCCCTGCTGTGTCCTAATGAGGTTAGTGACTGTAAAATGTAAAAATAAATAAAACAATGGAGTGATTTCCATCATATTCCCATATTTCAGTCTTTTATTTTAGTTCACAGCCAAGAAAAATAAAGCCATATAATGTAAAATGTTTGCTCTAACATTCATTCATGTTTGATATATCATGCAATAACATGCAGATATTGACATATTTCTGTCTTGGTTTATATATCTCACATTCTCCATTTCACCTGCAGTCATTTTATTGGGTATACCCAGTGTACCTAACAAATGGTACAATAAATGGGTTCTTTGAGTTTTACACCTAAAAAAGATGCAGAGAATCTGAGATTAAATGTGTTGATGTTCCCGTGGTAAAGTCAGAATGTGACGGGTCAGTGTTCGGTGTCGCTGGATCACAGGACGGACGCGCTTTCCTCTTTCTGATTAACATTTTTAGATGTAAAATGTTTATTTTCTAAAAATCTAAATGATTAATTTACATCATGACATTTTTATTGTTCTAACAATACAATTTTCTCATGTGTACGATACAGCATAACGTTTCTACAATACTGTAAATTTGTTGTAAGAATGTGAAACGGTTTTTTTTGTTGTTGCTATTGTTCAAACTTGAAAAATATATTACTTACATAAACCTTTCACATTATAACGTGATATGGTTCTACTTTTTAAAAAAAATCTTTTTCTGGGGTGGTCCTGTGATCAGAAGATTAAAAACGTTAATATTATTTTGCCACGTCTTCTGAACAGAGTATAGAGAGCATTTAACACGGGATTTATTTAAGTTTATGCAGGTGTAAGAGCTACACGTGCTCCTATAGATGGATAGATGACGCATACTTATATTGCAAGTATGATTCACTCTGTCCTTTTGCTACCTATACTACCTACTGTGTTTTCAGTCATGCTGTTCCTCTTTCATTCTTTTTAATTTTCAAGGCCGAAATATAAAACGAAATATTAAACTGACTCAACTGACTCATGCTGTACTGGAACCACATTTCCCATGATGCTCAGAGCCGGAGTCGGCGTAGGTGTTTCCGGTGTCTTGTATCATTTTACTTCCTTCCACACTGGCCGACACGAACAAACCGAGAAAGAATACGTTGCAAAGTTGTACGTATTACGGCCAATAGCCACGTTGTGAACATACCGTTTATTGACTTTCTGTCGGGTATTCCGCGGCATGTGGCGCGTGGTGTCTGAGCATTGAAGAATTAATAAAACACGGACCGTAACGCGTAGGCCTCCCAGGAAAGTTTGGTCGAAGGCCTGTAAACAACATGTCCTCCGCCTCACAGTCCTCGTCTAGACGACAATGGTGCTACCTCTGCGATCTGCCCAAGATGCCGTGGGCCATGCTTTGGGAATTCAGCGAGGCGGTGTGTCGAGGCTGTGTGAACTACGACGGCGCGGACCGCATCGAGCTCCTCATTGAGACCGCCAGGCAGCTGAAGAGCACGCACGGAGTGTTAGACGGCAGGTCTCCGGGTCCGCAGCAGAACAAGCCCAGCTCGGTTGGGCCCGTGGACGCGGGGCGACAGCACGGGGAGCGTGTAGACAGGGCCAGAGGAGAGTACGGGCTGTCGTCCCGCCTCCCCAATGGCCTGCACAGAGCCGAGGATGTGGCCCTGTCGGAGAACCGACAGAGCCCCAACACCCGTCGGGCTATAGCCGCAGCTGTTCCTGGTCTCCATGGCACCATATCTCACGCTCTCATGGCCCAGGGGCTAGTGGCAGCCCCTCATGGGCTCATAGCCCCGTTGTCAGGCTCCAGAGGTGGGGCCACACCTATTGCCGTTTCAGCTGGTCCCATTATGGGTGATGCTGGCAGGAGACAGGCTGTGCCTCTGGGTGTGGGAGCGAGCACTTCTGCTCTGGTGGGTATAGATCCAGCAGTGTGGAGGAGCAACGAGGTGATGGCCGAACTGAACGAGGTGGCTCGCAGCAGGGTGGAGGGCTGGCCAAACCGTCCTAAAGCAGTCCGAGATGTGCTCGTGGCTCTCAGCAGCTGCATCCCCTTCAATGTTCGCTTCAGGAAAGACCATAATCTGGTAGGTCGTGTTCTGGCCTTCGATGCCAGCACAACTCCAGAGTTTGATCTTAAGGTGTTTGTGGAGTATCCTGCTGGCTCTGGAATAATCTTCTCAGGAATCCCAGACATGGTCAGGCAGATGTTCCGCGATTCGGCCAAAGATGCGGGCAAAGCAGTAAACTCTGGGCTGCGCTATGTGGAATATGAGAAGAGGCAAGGCACGGGGGACTGGCGTGGGCTGTCTGAGCTGCTGAATGATGGTGTGCGAATGTTTAAAGAGCCCCCAATCCCAGAGGTCCTACCACAGCCAGATTCAATCCTGTCTTTGGCAGCTGCTGGGCGCCCTGGTCCAGCAAAAGGCACTACCAGGCGCCGCAAGGCTTCTCCAGGCTCAGAGAATGGAGAGAATGAAGGGAGGCTCGATCACCAAGTGAGGGACCCTTGGCCTCGAGGTAGTTATGCAAGTATTGATCCCCTTCCTGGCATGGGGGTCCCTCAAGAAGTCCCACAGCGTCTACACAGTCAGCCTTCACCCATCTCGGCACTCATGGGAGTCGCAGACAGCCTGAGCTCAAGTCAGATGGCCAGAGATAGCCCCAGCATGTCCACAGCCCACTCCTCAGCGGCTGGGCACTCCTCCAGCAGCAGCCCATCGACTGCGTCCACCTCGGTCTCGCAGACCGCCATGGGGCAGGGTCTGAATGCAGTGGGGCCCAGCAGTAACACCAACTCTGGGGAGTCTACGAACAGCACGCAGGGAACGCTGCTCTGCTGCACTCTCTGCAGAGAGCGCCTGGAGGATACACACTTTGTCCAGTGTCCATCTGTTCCGCACCACAAGTTCTGTTTTCCCTGCACTCGAGGATTCATCCGCAGCCAGGGTCAGGGAGGGGAGGTGTACTGCCCCAGTGGAGAGCGCTGCCCCCTGGCTGGTTCCAGCGTGCCTTGGGCCTTCATGCAGGGGGAAATCTCCACCATCTTGGCCGGAGATGGAGATGTGACAGTAAAGAAGGAAAGCGATCCTTGACATCCTGCTGTGATGAATGGTAAGGTCAGGATAAAACTGTAAACTTATTTTTAGCTCACTGATAAACATCTTTCTCTTATAGCCACAATCTTAGAATCAAGTGTCACATCTTTAAAGCTTAAACTGAATTAAAAAAAAAAAAGCAAGTACAATGAGGCAGTTTTCTGAAAATAGTTTTTTCAACTCTGACAACTCAGATACTGAAAAATATTTTTGATTTATTTTGTTCAAACTTGGGAAAGAGGTGGTAAATAATGAAAAGGCCAGTCAGAGTAGTTTCTGATAAATTCAAAACTTTAACTGATGGCATTTTTAAATGTCAACATTAATTTAGTTTTCTTTCTTTGGTCTTTTTTCCATCATAAATAATTTGAAGCTCACCGTTGTACTGTAACAACACAACTGGATTTAAGTGCCAGTATTGATTGACCACCTAAGCGGCGGTGATGACACTCACTAGTTTGCAGTCATCAAAGTGGCAAAAACAAAAAAGAGAATCTGTTGTTTTAATGTGCCTCACTGGGGATTTGTCTGATTTAAGAGCTCACTCCCGAACAAACATGTACAAACTAACAAGATAAATGCTCTTCAGTCTCAATCTAAAGGAAAACGAGGACACTTTGAAAAATAATGCATGATACAAAATGTGTTTATACATGTATTTATTTTTTCCCATCCACTTGCTCGCATGCTCAGCAACTTGTCTCAGTTCTGTAGTTTCTTCCAGCTCTGTGTCTTTTAATCCCACACGAGTCTCAGAGGTTCAGGGTTTTGAGAGGTCAGACCGTCTGTTGCAGTACCCGTTGCTCCTCTTGTGGTTGACAAACGTTCTTCACGACTGTGGCTGTGTTTGGACTCATTGTGCTGGTGCAGGGTGAATTTGGGATCAGTCAGAAGTTGCACTGTTGGGTTGAGTGGTACCCAAAACTACAATTTTAAGTGCCTAAATAGTTTTTGCAAAGGTCTCCTTTTCGGAGGGACCTGCTCTTCTTCACGCAACCACATCCAGCTGCAACAGAATGAGTGGTCAAAGCTGCCCAGTGTCACTTTTCTGGTTTACATTTAGTAAGTTTTTGTCGTGTTTTCCTTCTCTCTCCACAGCAGACACATTGAAAGCACTTCCCTGTTATCTCAAGCCTAGGTCCACTTTGGCTGCATTTCATCATGTGTGCCTACAAGAACAGAGTAACTGAACCGCAGGACAGCTTCACAAAACTGGTAACTAAAGACACAAGAAGAATCACTTGCAAGCAGAGGGACCTGTCTGTGTGCCCGGGCTCAGTCGCCACCGACTCCCTCTCTCCTTCATTACAGAGGCCTCTTTTTAAAAAAGCCCAGGATTGAAAGCACACTTTTGTTTGACAATCTGATTACTATTTTTCTTTTTCCCCTCAAATGTTCAATTATGTTCTTAACAGGACAGCAATATTGATTGATACCTTTGACAGAATAATGCAATTTTTAGTGAAACGAATGTTCAAAAATCCAGAAAAAACCATTTGGTCTTGAATGCCAAGGAGTGAGAAAAAAAGAAAAACCAACAAAAAAACCCATATAATCCTACAATATGTCTCTTAGGTAAGCTCCTTATGTTGTATGTCAAAAATGTGAACTTACTTTCAATATGGCTATGTAATTTCTATTTTTGATACAATACAAATTTCTATGTATTTGTTTATAGCGGTAAGAAGACCAAAGATGGCTTCATGCTCAATGTAATTTTATTGTATTGTAGCTGTGTATGCTGTACTCACTGATAACTTTGGCATAAGTCACTAATTACTTCATCTATCACAGACGTAAGCTTGTTTTTCTATATATACTTTTTGAATTATATGTATTGTGAGATAAATAGCCCCACAATCTTCAATGGTTAACCCACGTATTGTGTCAATTCTCCAATAAATGACAAAATAGTTGGAGCTGCCTAATTTTTATTTTTTATTTTTTTGCTGCTCATACAAATCTCTGAGCCATCAACTTTTTAGAAAACTTTATTTTATATACTTTAACAACAAGGAGGACCTCCACAGCGAGCATCGTACCAGCACACCAAAAGTTGTCAGTTTCTAGTTTTTTTCTTTTTTTTTTTTTTAAAACCACACTGAAGCAAATTTGCAAATGATCCGATCACTGGGAGAAATCCAGATTATACTTGATGTCAGTAATTAACTCTTCATAATTGATAAGTTCATTAAAGTAGCAGTTTCACAGGTGGAATAACTGACATTTTAATGCTTCTTTACCAAACTACAAAAGAAATAATGCCTCGTCATAGCATTTAGACAATAATCAGGTCAGATCTGTCTATGAAGGGACTTCTAAAGAGCATCACAAGTTTGACAAGCGTTTCTTCTCCACCTGATAACTGAAGCTTGGTTCTCATCTTCATAAATCTGCTTATTGGGTACATTTGGCTGCAAGTGTGAAGAACAAAACAGTCCCACAATGAAAAGGTAAATATAAACCAGAACCACAGATTTTAAGTTAAAATGTCTGTTGATCTGAACATGTACTTTCACACAAAATAGTGGTATAAATCCTAGGTTTCTCATATAATGGGATTGTTTATCTCGTCGTGTCATATTCAGATGGGGCACCTGGTGTTTTCCAGGGCCTCCTGGGCTCCCTTCAGGGTCTCCCGCTTCACACACTTCCAGAAGCCCGAGATGCCGTTCTGAGGCTGCACCTGAGGTCACGACAGAGTTCATTAGAACAGCAAAGGGGGGTTCAATGTGTAACATTTCAGTATTTTCCTCTTCCATCGTATGCGTTTTTATTTCTGCCATGGGACTGACAATGGGAAGTAGCTGGTTTAGGGAGCAACAAGCGCAGGGACATAATCAGACACGGCGAGTTACGCTAAAGTTTGCAAGTTGTTTGACAGATTTGATCTTTTCATTTACATTACAAAAATTGTCCTGACAATCTTAAAGACATTTGTTTTGGAGAGTCTGAAGAGATTTAAAGTGATCACACTTCAGTACACTGCTGCCTAAACTTTCGCCGTGTCCAGTAAAATCTGCACAAAAACACACTTTGGCTTCAAATTCAAATTTAAAGTAGCACACAGACTTTTGTTTCATGTGAAAGTGTCCGTTTGATGTCATTTGAAGGAATCTCTGATTACTTTTACAAAGCGCCAGTTTGCTTATCCCTGCTGTTGGCTGAAAGCAGCCAAAATGATTTCGGACCCGCGTCCCAGTCGCATCTTTTAGACGGCAGCGTGTTGCTTCATGGCACCGCGTCACACACGAACAGCGATGAAAGTAGCTCAGAGCGACAGGGGACATGACGGCAGCGGTGATTAAGAGACTCAAGTAATGGGGGGGGGGGGGGAGTTAAAAGCGCGACAGCCCAAATAAGAGTTAGTCTTGGACAGTGTCATTAAATGGAGTTAATGACTGAACTCAAAGCTTCCCGAGTGCTGTTTTAATGAAGAAACAGCACTGCTCACTTTAAAAAAAAAAAAAGAAAAGAAAAATAGGTTCATATGTAAAGAACTAAATTACGACCCCCCCCCCGCAAAGCCCGATAGCTACCTTCAGCCCCCGCAGTACTCTGTCTGTCATCACTCCAACAAATTCCTTGTGGCTCAAGCAGTTGTCCCCGTCCATGTCAAAGAGTTTAATCACGGTGTCCAGCACGTTGTCTGACAGGTCATGGCCTGTAGCGATCTTGACAGCACGCTTAAACTGGGCTGCAATTAAAAGGAGGAGAAACAGAAATACAAATGCATCCATCTACGTGCTGACGATGCCATGAGAACACTGACGGAGAGGTGTTACCCAGTCCCACGGGACGGTTGGCCTCAGTGACCATCTTCATCGAAAAGGCAAAATCCTCCAGGTTGTTGGAGAACAGGCAGAAGGACTTGAACTCATCAAATGTGATGCTCTAGGAAGGGGGATGGAGGTCTGTTCATGGTCAAGTCAAAATAAATGGCATATTCAACGGAGAGGAGCGTCCTGGTACCTGACCAGCAGGGATTTTCTTCCTCATATTATCCCAGTAGACTTCGTTGTCTTCCTCATTGGTGTAGTGGAGTAGCCACTCCGCAAAGTCTTCTCTTCTCATGGTGTCCATACCTTTGGAGAACTGCAGAAACTCCATCTCCTGGACCTCGGCCTGCAGATCCTCCATGAACCTGAACCGTAGAGAGACACTGAGAAAAACTGATAAAGCCTGTATTTCTAAAAAAAAAAAAATAAAATAAAATAAAAACAAAGGGAGAGTAAGAACTTAAAAAAAAAAAAAAAAAAAAAAAAAGTCTGAGCAGCCAAGCAGGGAGGTGCGGTGAGTCAATGTTACACATTCCTGTTACAGCAGCGAAAAAAAAGCAAAAATATACCATATAACCTATACAGAAAGGATAATCAACTATAAACATTTTAATATACAATAACATTTATGGGATATTAATCCCCTCATATTTTGTTTTCTTCCCAGAAGCTTATCAAGCGTCGTCATTGTCAGTATGTATCTCACGATTCACACCGAAATTGGACCTCTGCTTTTAACCGTCACTAGTTCCACTAGGAGCAGTGGCTGCTGTCCCAGCGCCTCGAGAGCAGTTGGGAGTTGCTCAGAGTGATTCACCGTTGTTGCCAGGGACTTGAACCTGGGTCCTCCAGGCCAAGCCCACCTCTGTAACCACTAGGCCACCACTCTCCTGCAAATGGCAAACATCCTGTGTTTGTTAAATTAAACATTAAATAGGAAGTCTCTGATCACACACTCTCCTGGACTTCAGTGACAACACGTCCTCTTTTTGTCAGCTGACAACATAAAAACGACGTATAGACGTATGTGCCTCAGTTGCTATGGTAACAGTAGGCTGAACGGTAATTGGAGGCTCTGTGGTGTCAGACTAGGATTCGAACCTGAAGATTATCGAATGTCATCCCAGTCATCGTCGCTCCTCAGCTGGATCTGGCTTCTTGCTTTTTTACTGTTCTCCATGGGACACTTGATGCTGACTAACGTCTATAGTTTCTTCCATCAAAAATATATACTCACACTAAATGTGGTGGATGTGAGCCAACACTGTCATTCAATTCAATTCATTAATCCCATGAAGGGAAATTGATTTTCCAGTAAAACCAGTCCAAGAGGACAAAAATCCAAACATCATAAGACGGGTGGACAGGTGCCGGAGGCCGCAGCCAAAACGTCGGCGCAGGTGACACAAGGAAAGAGGAGGGATAAAAAAAAAAAAAAAAAAAAAAAAAAAAAAAAAAAAAATCTTTTCCCACACCATTTCCTGTCAGAGGAAAGAGGGAGATTACAAAAAATATATAATATCACTATGTCCACTACAGCTGCCACAATTACACAGAGAGAGCAGAAATGTACAAAAATAAAAGAAATGTTTACATTGTTCAACATCAAAAAAATCTCTTCATCAATCTTTCCTAAACCTGTAATATACTCATAAGAGATGTGACCCGCCATGGCTGGACTGATTAGCTGTAATCACACGTTAGTAAAACTGGGTTTAAAATTAAGCAGCTCTGTTGCACCATTTTAAATTAATCTGTTTAGTAAAGCTCAGTTTATATATTTAAATCAGTTTTAATTCAGTTTGAACTTAAAATCACCAAGTAGAAGTTTGCATATCAAAATTAAAATGACTAAATGAACATTAAATGCATAAATCAGTAGTGTGTCAGGATCCTGGACTTAGAGGAATGGGGGAATAACTGCCAACGGTTTTCCGTTTAAACGTTTTTTTTTTCTTTTTTCTGATCATTCTTGTCAGTGTGGACATCGCTGTATGTATGATGCACCGAAATTAGTCTCTGTTTTTAACCCATCAACTTAGGAGTTAAGCGCCTTGCTCAGGGGCCCCCAGTGATTTACCATTGTGGGCGGCCCTGGGCTTGAACCTGGGTCCTCCACACCCAAGCCCACCACTGTAACCACCACTCACCACTAGAAATTAATTGAGTTTTCTCATCATATTGATCATAATTTTTTTTTTTTTTTTTTTTTTAACTTTACTTTTTTACGTTATTTCGTGTTTGATAGTTTAACAGATATGGCTCGGTGGAGAAGTTGGTACCGTCTTCAGTTTGGTTCTGGAGGAGCAAAAGGAAAGGAAGCTTTTGGCTCTGGCTGAGGAAATAACTAACCCCAGTATCAGCTGCAGGGGTGGCGGGGAGATGTTCCAGGATTACAGGGACAAAACATTGATGAATGCTGGTTCCAGGCCGATGACCCTGCAGCTGACCCACGGGCACCGGAGGAGGTGGGACCGGCAGTAATACCCAGCAGGAACATCTACAGATGATCCTGGCCAACGTGCTACAATGTTGGTTGTTTGAGATTTTTCATCACTTGAACATTGATGGAGCAGTATCCCGTATGGTTTCACCACAATTCTGTATCGGGATGTCAGGATTTTATATTGTTCTGCCTTGTTTTGTGCCGTTATATTGGGTTCTATTGTTACTGTGTAAAGCATCTGGAGCAGGCGCGCGAAGCATGTCACTGCACATAAAGACAATTTGATTGATCAGATCACAGTTCAAACTGGAAATTAAAGTTAAACTTATAAAAATTAAATTGTCTTAAATAAGTTAGGTAGGTCATAATACAATTACCAAACATTAACCGCCACCAACGTTGTGACCTAACCAGAGATGGTGGAGCTGCTGTGCACCAGATGCAACGTTATAACATCCGATCTAGTGGAGAGCTGACGTTATGCGTGCAGATGTGATGTGTAGTGCAGTAAATCTGAAGTTTTACCTCCCCAAACTAAAGACAAATCCTTTAAAGTGACCCTGCGGTGCATGAGCGCTGATCCTGGTGTTGGATGAGGCTCCTGCTTGCGCTGTGACCTCCAACTAAACCTAATTACTGACCGGATCCAATATACAACTTTTTTCATTTTTCCCTTCGTGGCATATTTTAGTTTAATTAAATTTTATTTAGACATTTTTTCCTACGTTCAGTAACTTTGGTCAATGGTTGCTCCTTTTAGCGTGATTGATAAATGAAGTTTATTCTTCTTTTTTTCCCCACATCTTGAGACGAGGTTTTCACTCTCGTAGTTCTAAATGTACAACTGTAAATAATGCTTAAAGCTCGCCCGAGTTAGCAACAGTAACTAAGGGGGGCGGGACTTACCAAAAGGTCAGTTGCAAAATGATGGTTAAAGGTTTCCTTACCTGCGGAAATCCTGATACTGCAACTTTTTGTCTCCTTTCTTCCCAAAGAAGTAAGCTTGCAGTGTTGTGTTCACGCCCTCCCCTTCCTCTGCTGGATTCTGGAACCATCCCGGAAAAACACACGACAAGTAAATGTACTTTTACTATTTTACTGCAGGAACACCGCGTTAACCCGCTCTTTAAGGAAGTTTGACTACCCACCTCTGCAGTGTTTGCTGAATGTTTCATTTTACTTTTGCTGATGATTTTCTTGAGCTTTGGCATCCGAAAGAATAAACAGAAAAGAAAAGAAAGTTAGTGTGTACCGTTTAAGGAGGCGCATACTCCGCCAATGCTCTGGCTGTTTTCAACTGTTTCAACAAAAGTGACACCAATCCCCAAAACTCTGGTGGGGTTTTTTTTTTTTGTTTAATGAAACGTGGTTTGGTAAGTTTGTCATTTGTCAAACAGGCAAAATGCAACAATCGCATTTCTCCAATTTTTCTCCCACACTGATGGAATAAAAATGGGATCTGGTATTATCTTGTAGAAGAAAAAAAACAAAAAACACATTTTTTCTGGTTGCATGTACCTGTTCTCTTCTTTACGCAAACATTTCATTGATCACACCAGGCCTTCATCTGATCATCACACACACAACAGAGACAGGAGTCCATGCACGACTGCCTCTGACTAACAACTTTGGGCTGGTGCAACAAGTCGCAACAAGGAAACAGGACAAGGCTGAAACGTGCCAACATGCAATCTACCGGAAAGAAACTAGCTGAGGCCTGAGCTCAGTTTACCACACAAGAGTCTTCTCCTGGCATCGAAGAGGAGAAGACTGGTTGGAACGGGCACAGAAATGTCCAGTGACTTCTGGAAAACTAACTCAACTGAAGGCCTGACTCAAGCAAACACACAACAGATTAAACACAGACTTGAGCACCTACAATGCAGCTCTCGCTCACCTTCACACGAAGCCTGGGTTCATACTTACCACTGTGGCAACGTCAGACGCACTCGCAGCAGCGGTAAAGGTGGCAATATTTGACATTTGAGTGCACACATACATTTGGATCCTCCCAATAAGAAACATTCTTTTATCATCTATTAAAAACATAGATTTATCAAATGACCTACCTTAAGGAACTCTCTTTTGTCAACTTGCTCATTGCCATCAACATCAAGCATTTGGAAGGCTATGTGGAATCCTGTACGGGGCTCTGAAACAGAAATACAGTCATAAATCTCAGCTGGTTCAACAAACAAGACAAAGTCTTGTCTTGATAGACTCTCCAGCTCCACCTGAGATCACAGGAAAATTCATTCAGCACAATATAGCAGAGTAAGTAACCTCACAAGGAATCGCATGCAAGCGCTGGTAATCAGGGAACGACTTACTGGTCAGGATGGTCAGCAAGAACAGATACTCTGTGTAGGATATCAAACCTGCAAGATCCACAGACATGCTCAATTTTACTTTATTTTTACTTTATACATACACATACAAACATATATACACATACAAAAAGTGTCCTCACCTTTGTCTCCTAGGAGTCTGAACAGATCACTACCAGGCCGGGCTTTAGAGGCAGCTGCCAACATACCGTTCACTTCCTGCAAAGATTCCAGCATGAAATGAGCAACATCACCAAGCGGATGTCTGAGCTCTAAATGTGCAGTTTAAACATTGTATAAAACATACCTGTGTTGTTAAAGTCCTCATCTTCAGTTTCCCTACGCGAGTCCAGAGAGCATATGTCAATAACAACATAAATTCATTCTAACTACTCTAAATGCACATTTCCCTGAAGCTTCAACTGAGGAGCCCACCAGAGACAGAAAACTCAAATATTTTATTAAAACGAATGTTGATCTATTTGCAAATTTCTATTCGTTCACTTCGTCCAAAGTTTATTTGTAAGACAATTCAAAGTGCTAGTGATAGATGGACATTAGTTAAAAACATAAAACAAATGAGATGTAAGAAATAAAGGTTGTGGTGCATTATGGTGGATCACTGAGATGCAACAGGAAATAAAGGTTTTCAACTTTGACTTAAAGCAACATCAAAGTTTAAATTAAAGTTTCAATAGCCCTGATGCATTCTGGGAGTATGTTCCACAGGTGAGGCGCATAAAAGATGAACGCTGCCTCACGTGTTTGCTCTGGGTACAGAAAGTAGGCGTGGCCTACCAGAACCTACTCGGGTTCTGGTTGGTTCATAATGGACCAGGAGATCAGAGACGTACTTTAGTCCGAATAAACCAACAGCAGCATTTTAACATCTGTCCTGTGACAGACGGTGTAAAGACCTAAGAACTGGACTTATATGGTCCAGTCTCTTGGTCTTCCTGAAGACTCGAGCAGCAGCGTTCTGGACTAACTGCTGCTGATGGATTCTTTAGGGAGACCCGTGAGAACAGCGTTACAGTAGTCCAGTTCACTAAAGATGTTTTTCTAAGCCCTGCTGAGACATCAGTCCTTTAATCCTCCATAGGTTCTTTAGGTGATGATGATAATAATAATGTGACTGTTAAAACTCAGGTCTGAATCAGTTTGGATCCAAAAGCACTCCTAGATTTCTGGCTTGGCTATTGGTTATTAGCTTTACTGCATGGCTGCAAACACTATTATTTCTGTTTCGTCCTATAGATTTGTGTGGTGTCTCATCTGCGTCGTTATGGTAACACATTTTGTTCTTTTTTATAATTTGAGCGAGTGGGAGCATATAGATGTTACACAACAGAGGCCCCAGAGTTGAACCTTGAGGAACTCCACGTTTCTATTAGCTCTGATTTGTAGTTACCTAAAGACACGATAAAGTCCCGGTCTTTTAGATAGAACTCCCACACTGTTCTTCAACCGGTCTATCAAGAAATTATGGTGGACTGTATCTAACTGTATCTCAGTGTTGTTGGCCAAAAATGTGACTGGAAGACGTCAAAACAGTCATTCAGTATTAGGAGGTTATACAGCTGTTGAAAAGCAGATTTTTCTATTTTGCTAGGACAGCGTAGGTTTGGTATGGGCCTGTAGCGGTTCATAAGTGACCTGTACAGACTATTCTTTTTTTAAAAGTGGCTTAATGACGGCTGTTTTAGGCACTGAGAAAAGAAACCTGAAAGTAGAGACGCATTTACAATTTCTAAAAGATCTGAGGACATATAATGTGCAACACTTTTAAAAAACCCCTGTTGGCGGAGACTACGGCGCCCGTGGGAACTGAAACAGCGCTGCTTACGATCCACTTTCTCCAGCATCACAGAGAACAGGAAATCTCTCGGGGTCATGTAGGGCTCCTCTTCATACACCACTGAGGCAAACTGGATGAAACGGACCTTTCTGGCCGACAGCTGGGGAGCTGCAGCCTCCTGCAATGGCACAAACACACACACACTCATGTAAAATGTACATGTGTCGGTGGCGACTGTCGGCCAGGTCACAACCCTCAGCATTCGCAGGGGTCACACCGGGTCACAACCCTCAGCATTCGCAGGGGTCACACCGGGTCATAGCTGCCCTCCTTTTTTTTTCACATTTTAACAAATTAAAACTAGTAATTAATCATACACAAATATATAGAAAACCTTTCACTCGCCAGACATCTTATAAGATATATCAGATATACTTCATAAAGTGGCGGTTGAGTGTAGAAACTACAAATGAAGATGAAGAGATGAAGAGTTATTTTGACATCATCAGGTAGGTGGCGTTAGTTGACACAAACCGATAAGTGTTTACTAATAATGTAATATTTACACAGGGCGAAGGCAATGTATACTGGTGTAACAGCACATTAGTAACGACAACAATGTAAAAAATGTAAAACAGTAAAGTCTGGATGCAATAAATTTCTCCAGCAGAAACTTTCATAGCGGCGAACTCACTTTTTCTTCCTCGGCATAAACTGCGAAGGGCAGAGTCCTGCTGCTTTCGCGATACCGGTAATAACAGATCGCCCCGGTGCCGAGGACAGACCCCCAAATACCGGGACCGACAGCACGCCGCAGCGCAAAACCTCTCAGAGACCGAGGACCCGTCAAAACACTCCTCAGGACAGCGGCGAGCCTTCCCCAGCTGGCCATTTTCAGGAAGCTCGCTAACTCGCTGCGTCGCTGAGACCGCTTCCTCATATAGTCCTGTCAACGTCCAATCACGGCGAAGTGATTCCTGGCAATATCCAATCACGGCGAAGTGATTCCTGGCAACGTCCGATCACGGCGCATCTCCCCTCCCACTGAGCTCCGAGCTCCGAGTCCGAGTCCCGAACTCAGGCTGCGCACCGGGTTCAATCCGTCAACCTCGAAGTGGCGTATCTAAGTCCACTTGAGTACAAACGAATCCAGGTTTGTTAAAATGAATGAAAACGGACTGAATCTCAACCGCGGTCTGGGTGGCAGCGGCCCCGAAGATGCCTACAAGAGATGTCAAAAAGAAGCGCTATCTCCATGGACGAAGTTCAGATAACAAATCCGTAGTAACTTATATATTATATATTCGTGTAAAGAAATATGCATATTTGTAAAAGACAACTTTCTCTGTCATAAGGTGCAAAAATGTTATAAGTCGCAAAATGTCAGTTTTTATCTATTATTATGTATTTATGTAACTTAAAAAATAAAAATAAATAATAATATAATATATCGGTTAAATGAGAAAGATTTTTATCTATTTTTATTCAAATAGTTACATCACTTCCTGAAGTTTCGACAACAGCTATGCAGTAAACTAGTTGGTAGTTGAGGGGTGGCATGAGCCCCTGATCCCCAAAACACCATGATTCATTTATATCAGAGTATTCCTATTAGGAATCAATGCAAAAACCAAAATATATGCTCTGAAGTACATAATGTTTATATGCAGTTATGTGCAGAAGTTAATAGTTATTATAGTATCCCCTCTTTTGATCCTATACTTTTAGTGTAAACACATTAACGCAATTATCATAATCATCTAAACCTGATAAGGTCTTAGTATTCAACAAATACAATCTCAGATGAACATATATACGATTTTTCACTGTGACAGCAATATTTAACAAAAAGGAAGCCAAAAAGACTTAAAGAAGACTGAACACGTGAGGCATATTTTGAATGGTTTCCAGGAGACGATGTCTTCTGTCTAAAAAGGACAAAGTAGCACGACTTACCTTCACAAACTGCATCTGACCAAACCACAAGACTTCTGATAGCTGCAGCCTGGAAAACCTGGTCCAGCACCAGGCAATGATCCGAAGCATCCCAGCAATTCTACATCAGAATAGCTGAAAACAAAATATGTTTATCACAGAACCTAAGCTGCTGGACAAACCTTGTCTCCAGCCTATCTGGAAAAGGTGCTTGATGTGCATTTGCAACAGAGGCTTGAAGTTTCCACATTTTCCACCGCAACTGCTTTCTTCCTTCAGCACATAAATGTAAGACCTTTGTTCTCTACAGTAAAGCTGTGGAAAAGGAATCAATAAAAACAGTACAATAAACAAAACACATATTGTTTACCCAGTGTAGTGATCCTGAAGAAGATTTGAGCATCAAAAACAAGAAAACGTGATATGGTTCTGACAGAAAGTTCTCCGAGTTGTAATACATAAAACCTTGCTGTTCCACTCCTTTTTTCTTTTTTTATTTCTTTTTTTTACTGCAAATTCCTCTTCAGTGTCCAAATGCAAAGCTCTGTGAACTGGACTGTGAAATGACAGATACAACGTGATAGAAAACAGAGCAGCAAAGATTAAGTTTCAAATTCATTCTGGTCATTTAGTTCCCATATCACGTTAGGCTGCCTCAGACAACCCATCAGACGTTTAAGACATCCTTTGACTTGTAGGTTTTTTGATCATCCTTCAAGCTTTGTCAGATCAGTCTAGTTCTGACAAAAAATATTTGTAGTATCTGGTAGATAAAAAAGTCCGTCTACATTTAAATCAAGCACAGCAAATTAATTCACACTGAAAACGTGTTTCATTTTAAATTCTGCCTAAATAAGGAGCATAAATCTTCACAGGAAGTCTGACAATATTTGTTTGTCAAGGTCAAATCTCTCAAAACGATTTGGTCTTTATCTTTTACTTTCCGAAATTAGAAAGTGATCAGACTTTGTGATAAGCAATGTATGACATACAGTACAGTCATGCTTGTCAATTTGACAGTTTATTCAAAGTTTTCAACATTCATGTGAGGATATCTTACTTAGCACAATGAGTAACAATTTAAGGTGTCTGTTTGTGGACTAAGTTACAAACGTACCATACAGAGGCGAAAAAAGACAATGGCAAAGTTAAGGGATGAACAGATTTTATGACACAGTCCCATATCTTGTTTTTTTTTCACAGACATGTATTGTCAAATATTATCCAATTTAATAAACCAATCATAATTAAAATGTACATTCTTAAAACATACACCAAGTTGTGCAGGATTTGTGCAGTACTGTATACATGTATGTTTTTGTTCAACAGAAAGGACCCTGCTTCACCACGGTTGTTTCACACATGTGGATGCGTGTGGCTGTACTAGTGCAAAACCAAAATCGCATGAACCTGTATTTTTAGACACATGAATCATTTATATACGTTTCAGAGAGCACTGTACACGGCCTGGTAGGGAGATTTTTTATTTTCTCCTTTTTTTAAGTGGTGACTACAAGAGAAGCCACAAAAGCACTGTAAAATGTTGGGCCAGTTGCTGTATGTGTGTAAGTCAACAGCACAGATCTGAAGCTCTGACTCGGGCACAGTTTGGAGAATGCCAGCCCTTAAAGTGAGTGAGAGCAAATTATAAAGTCGTGCAACAAGGTGCCGTTATATAAAGGCTATTTCATCTCTTCTCCAGGGGGCGTTTAATAAACACAGACAGTCTGATGGTTCAACATTCAGATTAGTGTTTTAACTGAGTGTGTTTACAATTCACTACCACATACTGTGTTGTTTGTTAGTACTACACGTGATACACAAACCCTCGTCATCTATACTTACAGGCTTTGGAGGCTTCAGCACAGTCTATAGAGCTGCTGCTCCTACCTAATGATAAGATTGTATTTTTTCAGTGAAAGCATGGTCTGCAAAAGCTGAACTTTAACAAAACTGCACCTGAATGAGGAACTGTTTTCCATCGCATGCGAGTGTGTGTGGCCTGCATGTGTGTCCACATCAATTTCACATCAAGTTTGCATCAGCATGTTTGGAGGTTTATTTAATGTCATAGCAGCAAGTTGGAAAGTAACAAAGACATACACACTTGTAAGACCATCAATGAACAAAGTTTGCACAATATTTTTGTCTTCTGTCAAGCTTTACGCTGCCCACCTAATTTAGTCTCTTTTAAGTTAAACCATAGTGAAAAGATTTCCCTTCTGTGCGTCATAAAAGTGATGGGAAGCAAACACTTTAAATGCACATTGTGATGCTGGCTGTATCAGGATAATTACAGTCACAGGAAAATACTGTAGCTCCTAATTCAATGGAAAAAAAAAAAGTATTGCGATGACAAACTCAGTGTCAGACTAGTGTCAAGTCAAATGAAATGACCAGTTGTTGTTTTTTTTTCTCAACAACCTGCATGACATGGCACTTATGTAAAAACAAACGGTGACGGACAAAACATTCACGTTGAGACGCTGTGTCTCATTCTTCTGAAGACGCAGCAGGGTAGACGGCTGCGGTGCTTTGTCAGACAATGATATCAAATAGTGCTGCATCTTACATATACTTTTCTTTTCTGAGAAAGGAGGATTGTTGAGAATTATGACACAGATGAGGTGCAATATTATACAAGGGAGAATGAAAAAAGACAGCCAAACAGCCAAATCTGAGGGAAGTCAAGGACTCTGTTTTACTGCACTAAGGATGTAAAGTTCCACCTTTTTCGTTATAAGTACAGTCACAAAATGGCCACATTTTTATGATATTGCAGAAAGTTTATTTCATTTCACATGTTTAGAAAAACAATGACCTGCCTGACAAGCGAGCAATAAATGCACCGATGCCTGTTCATCTTTGTGATCACAGCATGATTAGTTTAGGAATTTGGCTATTTCCAGGGGCATGTACTCCACTGTTCAGGCTGGTTGATTTGATCATGTCTATAATGCATTAATTTTGCACACTGTTCACAGACACAATGACTGTTCGATCAGCTGTTACAACATGATCTTACTTGGGCAACTGTGAGACAGATGTGGGACAATTCCTGAATCGATATGAAGAGATATAGGCATATAAAAATACAGCAATCATACCTATTGTATGTCCTGCTGCTCTTCCCTGGTAAAAGGTGTTTAATATAACTAGATACGAGTGTACTTATATACACACTAAGATAATTATAGTGACTCCTCATTTGCATATTTTTCATTTAAATGCAATAAACATCAATATATCTGTGTGATGACTGTTTTATTTTGTGGCTTGATACAAATGTTTAAGTTTTACCCATTTCAGATCAGAGTATTGTTTTATTAGAGCACAGGATTCATTGGTATACATACAAAGATAGGTATATACAATGCATGACTTGAACCATGACAGTTTGACAATTAACTTGCCTTTGATGGAGAGTCTCCAATCGGTTTGAACCTCAAATGAGAGACAGGGAGCAAAGAGGTTGAATTCTAAGAGAACAGCTTCAGGGTTTTACAATTTAGAGCACCACAAGCCTGGTGGTGATCAAACATTTCACAGCTGAAATTAGTACATTCTGTGGAAAATTAATTGCACTACTACAGTACAAACAGCAGACAGGCTGCTTGACTTTGTAATTCATCAAACTTCCATGTGGATTTTGAGAAGTGGACCATGATAGCAAAATACAACCCCCTCCTGTCCCCCACTCACAGGAAATTATTGCAATTCCTAAAACTGCCCAACTTACGTGAAGAAAAGAAAAACAAAGGCAAGTTTAACACTAATAGACTATTTCATGCACTGTTCTGATTTTTGTCATGTATACAAAGGCATTGTGTCACATAGGCTTAGTGTTGCTAGAGCGTTGTCACTTCAAACACATTTTTGGGTTAATTGAATTAAATGGAAAGCTCTGTTCTTGACATGGACCATCATGGGATAATAATAATAATAATAATAATAATAATAATAATAATAATAATAGAAAATCAACTATAAAGATGAGTACTCATCAACACCATTGAAGTGAGGTGATAGCACCTGCATTCCCTTATTTTAACATGATTCAAAGTCTAGCCGTGTGATGGATTAAATGTCATGACTACTGTACAGATGTCTCGTGTGTCTAAGGTGCACAATTGCCTTGAGTAAGCTTACGTGGATGTGACATTATATTGACTTTCCTTTTGCTTCTTACATTACTTGTTGCTTCTTTTCTTCCCCCTTCTCTCTCTAACCAAGAGTTAAAATAAAAAAAGTATATTGCTTCAAAAAAAATGTTTGTTTTTTTCCCTTTTTTAATATTGTGAAACATTTCATTCACCACTTTTTGGGTTTGTCCTCATAGACATAGCATTACATTTTCAAAGATACATACAGAAAGATGCGGTGAATCCAAGAGATTAAACAATCAACAATGGTACAGGACAGTGACTAACTTCTGGGACCACTTGTTGGACTCTGTCCATCTGTCCCTGTCTGTCAGGCCAACCTCCATATCAACCAGAAGGTGGCACAATGCAAGCACTGATGTATTGCCTGGGTGATGGGGAGGGGCTGAAAAATAAGTTCATCGTGGTTATAATAGTCAGTCGAAGGACCGTGGCCTCATTGTGTTCAGCCTCTCTGACTGAGGGTCTGCAAACATGCTCTACATCCATTCATCCCACCCACTGCCTCCTATGTCTTTTGCCAGTGTTTAACATTAAAACACAAAGGGGTTCCTCATTTGCTCTTTCCAGATGTACTGGAACCTCCTGCCCCACCTTCCAATTTGTCAGCAATTTCAGATGTGTCTAACTTATCCGAGCCGTCGCCTTTCTCTGACCTCTCCTTCTCGGATCTCTCTTCCCCGCCCTCTACAAGCTCGGACCTCTCTGACCTGGCATCAGCATCCCCCTCTGACTTCTCTTTCCTCTCTGAGCGGTCGGGGTCCATGGATGAGGTGCCTGGCTTGTCCCACTTTGCCATGGCTTCATGCTCAGCTATAGAGGTGGTGATATTTGAAGTCCAAGCCTTCAAGTCCTCCTGCAGAGGTCAGCATGAGACAGACCACTTATTCAAGAAATCTCTGGGATTTGGGATTTGCATGCCATTACATCAAAATCCAAGCTTGAAACTGAATATATGATGATCACCAAATTTGGACAAACTCAACTTAGTTGTCGCTACACAATGGTAGACAGAGATTGGCAGGAAAATTTCACTTGGGTTTGATTATATTTGTTGCATGTACCAGTTTAAGATTTCAAACTGAAATAAATTCATCAGTAGCGGTAAAAGTTTTCAGCTCTTTTATCTAAGTAACGGTGCAAAAACAAAATTAAAGTAGCTGGCTACCCGAGTTGTTTTTTCTCCTTTATCCTTTAATCTCATCCTTGTTTTGTTTCATTATTAACATGAAATAAAAAAATAGATGCGCTTTTGTGACATAGGGTCACCAGACAATTTCAATAGATAACTTTACAAAAAAATAGACATTTTATTACTATTAACAAAGTATCTGAAGTATAATACAAAACAAAGCAATGGGCCTCAGTCACAATTTTGTACTTTGTAGTGTGTCAGCAACCAAAATTGTTGGGATACATGGCCTAATGTTTAAGAATTTGATAATTATGAGTTAAACAAATATATCAGTTAGGGTTAAATCAACACTTCCCTCCGAACTGTAATGGGATGGAAAACAAAAACACGTTGGTTTCATTCCACGATGGCGCGCCACTTCACTTTCAAGTTCAAACATTAACACCACTTAAAGTTCAACACCGCTTTCACTGATGTTTTAAATAAAGTTTTAAACTCCCAAACACCATGTAGCCACCAGTGGGCTTCTAAATTTTCTAAGTTTAGCTTTTTAAAAACAAACTAGAATACAGTTTGCTTAGTGTTTATAGCTTCTAAGAGTAATTATCTCAGCGTTTTCAAATGCAAGGTCTTTTAATTTGATAATAATAATAATCATTACTAATATTACGTATTAGTAACACAACGCTCGCCATCTATCTATCATCTACACCCGCTTGTACTATTTAGGCTCACAGATATCTGCTGAAGCCTTTCCCGGCTCTCGCAGGGCGAAACGCAGGGACACCCTGGACAGGTTGCCAGTCCATTGCAGGACGACACACAGAAAAACAGACGCTCAGATGCACTCGTGTGGACAGTTAGGATCACCAGTGAACCTAACATACATGTCTCTGGACTGTGGGAAGAAACCAGAGTATCCAGAAAAAAACCCATGGGAGCACGGGGAGAACAGTCACACTCCACACATAAAGACTCTTGCCGTGATTCAAACCAGGAACACAAGAGCCGGGATTATTAACTACCCGACAAACAAACCACGGTGTGTGAGGCTTGGTGGACGTGTGCCCCCCCAGTGCCCCTGTGCCGGAGCACTGGGGCACTGGGGGGGCTGTACACTCAACATCACTCTTCTCTCTCTACATCTTGGACTGTGTAAGTGATGCACACGAGACTGACTACGGAGACCTGATGGCGCCCTTTGTGAGATGATGTGGGAACGATCACCTCATGCTGAACATAAGCAAAACAAAGGAGAAGATTGTGGATTTTGGGAGGTTTAGGAAAATTAAGTTTCCCTCCTTAGAAAACAGGTGGAGGTTGTGGAGGACAATGGTTACAGGAGTGTTCACTTGACAGTAGGCAGATGAACATCTTAAAGTCTGTCGTAATGACTAAAGAATGTAGTTTTATATGTTTATATGTATCATGTGCTGATGCAGCAGCCTCAGAGCCAGTGATTCAACAAAAAAGCAATCTGAAAAAAAATCCTCGCTTTGTAATGAGGATTGCTTTAGCTCCTCTGTGGCTGACTGTTCAAAGAAGAATGTTGCATAAGTTAACACAAACGTACAATTAAATACAGGACGATACACAGACAGTCCAAAATGAGGCATCATTAGACAAGACATGAGATCATTCCTGCTAATTACCCTCTTATAGTGACTTTCTCTTACCGACTGAATGACCAACTGAATTTCCCTTTGAAGACTAATAAAGTATTACAGAAGTAGGTATAATTGCATATAGTATATAATAAGGATGATTGTATATATTGTATAGTATATAACTGAATATAACTGTATACTGTAAACTGAACAAAACTGAATTCAAACGTGTCTCCTGACCTGTTTCAACTCTGTTTTATGAATATTGTCACTCTGCAACTTTGTCAACTGTAAAAATGGTTTTACCACATTTGTGCAAACAGAGCCATTGCAAAATACTCCCCTAACTCTACAAAGCTACTGATCACTTGATTCCTCTAGAAAGACAATGAGCGCTCTGAAAATATTATTCCTAAAATTAGGAAGTGCCATAATTGGCACAATTTTTTTAGCAGCAAGAAAGTTACTTAGGGAATCTTTGAGAAGTTGGTATACAGTTCCCGTGCTTGTATGGGTTTTTTCTGGTTGCTCCAGGTTCCCACAATCCAAAACACATACGTTAAGTGGACTGATTATTTGAATTTGTCTGTAAAAGTACGTTTGCTGCGTGATGACGGCTGGGACAGACTTCATTGACTGTGGATGAGCGTGAGTGTGCATGGTTATTTGTCTCATTTGTCAAAATGACTATGTTCAAACTGACAGCCCAAACCAGATTCTTAGTATATCCTTGTCCCATCCAAATAGATTTGTCTGAATCTGAACAGACAAAAAAACAAAACAATGAAGCGTCATTTTTCCAAATCTGATTCAAACCACATATGGAGGTGGTTTCAAATGTGATTCCAATCAGACTGTTTCATATGCGTCTTAATCGTTCCCAATGCAACACTTATACCAGAGTGATGGAGGCAGTCCATAGGCGGATGCTGAAATAATGAAGCACACAGTAGCCTCCTCTGTCTCGGGCCTTTCTTGCACCTTGTAGGTCATTTGCACTCACGTTCCCTATAACATTATGCAACAGCATCTTTTTTCTTGTAATATTTAATGTAAAAAGTCTATTAGGATGGTTGGATATGCCTGATTGAGGCTGCAACATTTGAACATAGCCTGCCACCTTGTGACGAACGGGAGATCTGTCCAGAACGTACACCACCTCTCACCCGACAACAACTAGGACAACAATGATGCACCTCCATCCCAGCACAGACACTGACCTTTTCACTGCTCATCGATAACAACCTAGATGTTCCTTCTTATATTTGCCCCACAGAGCTCAACATCCATTTTCTTTGCTAAAAGCAAGTTGAATGTGAACTAAGAAGGTGTGGACACTGCTTTTCAGTCCACCTTTCCCCAGATGAAGCTTCCTCCCTGCATATCACAGTTTCAGTTCATAACTATGAACGCAGTGACCAACAAAACATGTTTTCTAAGTTACTGGCTACGATGAAAATGGTGAAATTACATGTTCGTGCAGCGCCACCTGTTTATTCTATGTGTGTTGCTGGCATCAGATTCTACATTTATTTTCTAAATACACTTAATATTAATATTGGTTTGTTTTTTCAAAACCTCCCAACTTATGTGGATATGTGGTTCATATTTATGAGGGATTTTGCACACAAATGGAGCTCTATGCAAAAGAAGAATACAATTCGTTTAATCTTACTCTTGATAGTAGAGAAAAGCATTCAGGGTTCATAAATATATTTTATTCTACCCTTATTTTCCTAAAATCCAATTTCTTTGTTGATTTTGCAGGTCATTTTCAAATTCTGACCTGCCAATCCAGAATTGTCCTATTTAACTGAAATTTAATTCTCCTCTGCAGTAGAAACATGAACATTCGTCTATGTGTTTATAATAAAACTTTACATGATTTAACTATGAATAATTTGTACATTGTCCCCAAACCTGCAGATAACTTACGTCAATCTAAAATTATGCTCCAATTTACTAAACAAGTAGAATTTCTATATATAAAAACTGAACAAATACAAGTGCGCCATCATCTGCAAGATCATAGCTCATTAACCTTTTTCTCTGTTTTACATATCTCTGTGCCATATAACAGGATCAACTTTATGTATTTGTCTTTAACAGAACTACATCTCAAAATAAAGTGTAGTATCAGTAATTTTGCAAACATACACAGGTGCCCAAATAAATAATGTCAAACAAAAATGTTAATGTAACAAGGCTCCATGAATTCCCTGATATTGAATTTACTTTTTCCTCATTGACAGCAGGGAATTACATCGGAGGCTGCCGGCTGTGGGCTGTCAATGACTTTAACGGTTTTATGTTTAGCAGGGTGATGCTGCTTTGGATATTTTTAAGAGAATTCGTATTTGCTGGATTTAGTATCAACTGTGTTAAATATTACTTAAAAAAAAAAAAAAATCGGCTTTAGCTGTGTGTTATATACTCCCCTTTAACATGTTAAAAGTATTAAATATTCTTACCTCATCTTTTGCGTGGAATACAAAGTTGTTCCCATCATTTACTCTGCATGAGAAAAACAGATGGCAAATCAATGATTGTTTTAATGTGCTGCACTCCAGGTAGTATTTGTTTAACGCCATTTCAAGTGAATAATAAAATTGCATTTTTTAAAGCAACACAAAGGAAATTTTGCAGTTTCTTGCTCAGAAGGTCTGAGAGTTGGTCTTGTACAGTCTCTTGCTCAGTCATGTTCTTGTTTTCTCTTCTTTACTAACTTTCTCGAGTCTCCTAGTCACCGTTGCCCCTGAGGTCCACTACAGCTCTGTAAACTACGTCCATCATTGTAATGTTGTGTGATATAGTCCCATAAAATGACACAGTTGGGGCAAAAGACAAGCGGGGACTACTTTGGGAGATTGTTTTTTAAATTTTGATCAATAAAAGGGAGCAAACTTTCTAAAAATAATCAAATATTCCTTTAAATGAAATTGAAACTGATATTTTTATATAAAAACAGCTACTTTGTGTCACTTTATTGGTTTGACTTTAATGTCCTATGTCGGTTAGGTTGAAACTGAAAATGAACTCAATAAAATGACAATTAATAACAAAACAGAATAATTCTTACTGAAGAATGAAGACATTTTTCTTCTTCTTGTATCCCATTGAAGGATCAAATGAGCAGTCACTGAGGTCGACAGGAGGCTCTCCGTTGTATGTTGTGCTGTGGTTCCTAGCATCCTTATAGAAAGTCAACTTTCCCTCTTTCAGCACACAATATACGTTCACCCAGGATTTGCTATAAGATAAAAAAAAGATGCATTAATAATATCGTTGTAGAATAAAACTGAATATGCTCTGGAGAACTGCTCCCATCAACCCATGTTGGAACATGGACAACATTTAACGATTCCATTGCACAGTTATTACAAACCTACAACCTTACAACTTAGCCCTCTTTGACTGCTGTTATGTTTGTGAAGTGCTCCAGAAGTTACTTTACCACCAGAATTCTCCTTTTTAAAACTGGAACTAACTCAGAGCAGGCAAGCTGGCCATTTTTATGGCTAAAACTGTAGCCACTGCTAGGTAACTGAAGCGCCATGTTGACTGAAAAGGTCTAAAGGGCCTCATCAATGACAAAAAAAACCCCCAAAAAATGAGCCTCCTGACAAATTTGTTATCCTGAGAAAATGTGTCTACAAAGTCGATGTATCCCGGGAATTGCAGGACAGCGAAGCATGTTACATGCAGCCTATGCTAATGAGATTAGCTTCCCCAGGTGTGTTTAGGTCAGTAAAAATACTTTTTTTTAAATTTAGATTTTAATTTGTTAGCATTACAAGAAAATCGCTTGTGTCCATGTGCGAGCCAGTGATGTCATGAGCCTGATCTTTTAGGTTTCACCAAACATTGGTTATCCACTTAATCCAGTTTCCTTCACATGTGGGTCTCGTCTTGTGGGTCTTACAAGAGCTGATAAATCCATCCATTCTGCACTCTTGCGTTCATATGTTTTAATGTGACTTAAAGGAGATTATTATTGGAGCTGTGTGGAAACTGCTTGTGAAGAAATCCAAACATTTTCAAGCCTGTCATGCTTAATTATGTTTGCATGTCTATTACTGAACCACTGCTTTTTTCAAGACAGGTTTAGAAAGAGTGTCGTTTCCTTTTTGTACCTGTTTGGGCTCCTCTGCTGGGCTTCAAGGTCAGAGCTGGTGGCCTTTTTACGGTAGAGGAAACCTTCATTTTGGGCAGTGTGTGAAGGCGGCTGGGGTGTTGTTGGAGCACCAGTTGCTGGGGCTGAGCGAGAACGTCGGGTTTCCTCAGGTTCTTTTGGACGTGGCCGCCTCCTTGGTTTGGGACGGTCTCTGGCACGAGGACGTCCGTCAAAACGAGTCACAGGTGCTGAGAGGCTGCTGGGAGGTCTATAAGGCTCTCCACGTGCCTTATCAAAAAATAAATAAATCAAAACAATGAATGTAATGCAAAACCACAATGTCTGATGAGTTAAACACATAACAGAACCGTGAGATGATCAACAATACAGAAGTTTACTTACATGTGCTGCTTCTCTCTCCTGGACCTGTTCTACAATTTCTGCCATAGTGGATCTTTTCTCCCTACAGGGACAGCAGAAATCAACATTCAAACAAACATTATCATGACACAGTGCTGACTAAGCAAACTGTAATACCAAATTTTGTTTAAGGTTATTTGGAAGTTATACTAATTTACATACCCTGAGCGTTTGTCAGATCCATCCTTAACAGAACCCTCTAAATCACTTGAGTCCTGCCTCTGTAGCCTCTGCTTGTTGCTCCCCTCCTGTTCACTGGATGACTGCCTCTCCATACGCCTCCGGTAGCGCTCCTGTCTCACAATCAGTGGCAGCTCATTCAGCCTTGCCTGGATTTCCTGTTCGCTTGAGGTCTGTCTTCCGAGCTTGTACTCCCTCTCTCGCCTCAGATGGTCCATCTGAGGATCAGAGCGGCTGCCACGGGGATCCCTCTGGAGACGGCCGTGGAGGAGCTCCAGTCCTGACTCTGGGCCCATCATGTCTGCCATTGGGATGTCCCCAAACTGTTCTCGCTGCACTCTACTGGCTTCCAGGAGGGGGTTTATAGCCTTGTGGATGTGATTTATTCTTGGCTGCATGAAGTCAGCTTTTAGGTGTTGCCATGCATATGCCATTTTAGGATCCATGATTCCACCACTCTGTGCCAAGTAACCCGAACTGCCTAGACTTCCACTGCTGTAATGATTTTGCACCAGATAGCCCGAGCTTCCCAATCCGCTACTGCTCTGGTAATTCTGCGCTAGGTATCCAGTACTTCCCATATTAGGCTGTTGTGCCAAATACCCAGAACTCCCCAAATTAGGCTGTAGTGCCAAATATCCAGAACTCCCCAAATTAGGTTGTTGTGCCAGGTATCCAGAACTCCCCAAATTAGGTTGTTGGGCCAAGTATCCAGAACTCCCCATATTAGGCTGCTGTGCCAAATATCCAGAACTTCCCAAGTTCTGTGGCTGGGCTAAATATCCAGAACTTCCCATGTTTTGTTGAGGCAGAAAGCCAGGGCTTCCTATACCTCCACAACTTGGCTGCTGAGCTATGTTACCTGAACTTCCTAACTTGCCAGTCCCTAGATGGTTTTGCATCCCACCCACACACCCAGTAGTCACTCCAAAATACCCAGAACTCTCTACACTACCAACGGTTTGATTATTTATACCATGGTAAGAAGAGGTGTCGGTTCCACCACTCTGGGATGCAGAGAAACCAGAGTTACTTCCACCTCCAGCTGCCTGTTGGCTCATCCCAAGATATGAGGTGTTCACCAACTTCCCAGCGCACTGTTGTTCCAGTCCATGGTAGCCAGATCCATTTAAGACAGGGTTGTAGCTGGCTAGTGTTGAAGACAATCTCTGGGTTGTGGAGGGTTCACCCAGATCCAAACTGGTCTGTAAAGGTTTGGGTTCTATATGAGCTTGTATCGTCTGCCTCAAGAAAGAAGACGTAGCACTGGTTGAGGGAACACTGGGATTCAGACAAGATAATGGGAACATCCTTCGACTGGAGAGTGGGATTGTCTTCTTGTCCTCCTCTTTTTTCTTCTCAATCTGCAGAGAGAATTAGACCATTCATGCATGGTACTATTTGTATCACCAAATCCTATGTGGGCATACATTGCATGCAGTTTACATCATGAGGCAAATTTAAGCATATGATAAAGCCAATGATAGCAAGTGCAGATGTCTGCAAAGCAAACACAATATCAAATTTTTTTCTGTATTTTTTTCAGCATGATATTGTAAGTCCACCAAACTGATTAAACATTTATCCAGATAAAGCTTACAGCAGAAAGCTGGCGGAGGGAGCTGAAGCGATCTTTCCAGGTTACAGCCGCCTTGCGGAAGGCCTCATGGCGCAGTATAAGCTGCTCAACCTCATCGGTTTGTGCATGGGCCTCTGCTCCGTCTTGCTGCTTGGTGGCGATCAGTGGTTCCTTGGCCTTCAGCCAGGCTTCTGCCTTCACTGTCTCCTGGGCAAACTGGAACTTTTCCTGTTCTAAACGTGATAATGTTATGTAATGTTATTTATATGCTTTTATATTAGGGATGCGCCTACATGTAGGATCATAACTTATTACCGAAGTAATTATAATAAGAAATGTGTCATGTTAGCTCAATCAAGAAAAATAAGATCATGCATGATTTACAAATGATTAAAGTACATTACAGGACAAGGTAGGGGAAGACCATGTTATATTTGACGTGAGTGTTGAGTGGGCTGGTTGGCCAAGAGCTGTACTCTAGTTACTCACTGCGCTGTAACGTTTCCTGGTGTTTGTCCCATTTTTCAGTAAGGTCTTTCTGCTTGGTCAGGAGGCTGTCCAACTTCTCTGTTATCTGTTTAAACAAACACGTTACAACGACAATTTGGCAAAGCCTTACTGAAGTAGCTGTATGGCTTATAAGTATTGTCTTGTGTATTTTGTGTGACAGTAAAGCCGTGCAGCCTGTTAGCCAACCTCCTCTGATGCAGGGTTGCCAGCAGCTATCAAAATCTTGCCGAGTTCTGCACACTGCTGTATGGTTTTGCTGCGGCCATCTATTTTGGCTTTCAGCTCCTGGTGTTGTTTCATCATTCCTTCCAGAGCTGTCGAATCCCTAAGGAGGGTAAGGTCAGTTAATTTACATTAGATGAATTAAAACCTATTAATGAATCCTAACACCTGTAGAGTGCAAACTTTTTGCTGTGTACTGCATGTTGTTTGTTGAACCATGATCACTGGTGAGCTCTTGAATTGATAATCACTGTAGCTCCCCCATCATCATACAATGGTTTGAGTAAAAATAAAGAGCTTCCACTGCTATAGTAATATTTTTCTTTGTCCCAGATATTGTTTAGTTCAGCAACTGAAAGGAAAGCAAATGGGAGGAAAAGAAAACTGGCTTTGTTTGGGTTTGAGGTAAGACAAACCATCATGAAATCATGGTCAAAAAACATAGATAGAATTATTCATCTCAATAAATAATGAAGAATAAATATCAGAAATTAAAGAAATTATGTCTTTCTGAATTTTATTTGTGATATAGAGATACATTTGCTTCCACAAAAAAACAAAAAAACTACCTATGACATGCTAACACAAATCTGTTTTTGCTTTTAATTTTGATTACAGTATGTGTTGTTCAATGAAACAAATAAAAATGGCATGAACAGCAACGATGGTTATTTGATATCATGCTGCCCAACTTTAGCAGCAGTCATCGCCAACATGGGATTCCTAAAGCTCTCACCGAGACTTCTGCATCTGCCAGCAGGTATTCTGGCCCACGTTTCCTGATGAAACTGAGCTTCACAGTGCAGCTTTTGAATCTTTCCAGAACTTCTTTTTGAAACAGACATTTGTGGTTGCTGTAATCTGCGTGTTTTGGGTGATAGTAAACCGCGCAAGGCCCAGTTTGCTGACACAGGTGATATGTTTTGTCTCAGGATCCGTTGAAAATCTTGATTTTTCAATGTGCTCTCTCTCTATTTGTATCTGTGAAAACTGAACTGACGGTACTGGCCAGAAAGCTCCAGTTTAGTCTCATCAGTTCAGTGGTGTTTTCTGAGAAAATGTGTTCTTGTCAACATGTATTTTTAGCTCATTTCTTTTTAAAAAAAATTATTTTCTATTAATAGTGACATTTTCCTGGGTCTTCTTCCATGGAGGACAATTCAAATGAATAAATCTCTATTAGCTCGTCAACAGAAGTGTTTTAATGACGCATTTGTTTGAATCAGGTGTATTAGAGCTGGGAAGCCTCTAAAGCAGGTAGGACATTGGCCCCCGAGGACCATGATGAAGACTCCTTCTATAGACGAAGCAGGAAGGAGTCAAATCACCATCTAGGATTAAAAACAAAGGTCCAGACATAAACCAGATAACGCGCCCCAATAATGAACTGCTAAGTGAACTTCTCAGGCAGCAGAAATCCAGAGAGGACAGAGACAGAGGAGGAACCATCATGGAAAAAGAAGCCAATGAAAAGCCTGTAACACTGAGAGATTGAAGAAGTGGCTGATATTCCAAAAATCTGACCAGTGGCTGGAAAACATTGGTCTGAAGGACAGTAGAGCGATAGAGATCAGGGTCCATCACACCAGACAAGAACTCCGTTCAGACTGTAAAAGATGCCCTGGAGACGATCCAGCACATAATAGGGAGATGAAAGATGCCGGCAGGTAAAGCGTACATGGAACGCCACAACCAGGTAGTGGTTATAATGTACAGGAATGGGCTGAAAGTCCCAAAGTCAAGGTGGGAGAATTCTCCACGGGTGGTGGAGAATGAAAGAGCAAAGATCCTGTGAGGCTTCCAGATCCAGATTGAAAAGTCTGTGTTGGCTAACAAGCGACACATAGTGGTGGCGGACAAACTCCTGAAGAAAGCAGTGGCGATTGACGTGGCAATCCCAAGAGACAGCAATATCAAAAAGAAGGAACACAAGAAGCTGCAGAAGTATCAAGGGTTGAGAGGCTCTAGGGACTTTACAATCAGCAGAGTCCTAGAGAACCTCTGTCCTTTTAGACAATCATTAAATGGGACGTTTAATTGGATAAAACTATCACCACAGAGGGGTGCTTAATTATTATGAATCATTTTCTTTATATATTGATTTGTTTAGTTAACAAAAAAGACTTTGAACAATTTTGCTTAATGTTGACACTTTCCTCAAGCTCAAGCCGATCTTTTCAAATGGGTCATTTTAAAGTTTAGACATTTGATAGCAGTGCCAGCTGTTGTTGATTGATTGACGTATTAGCTCAACCCCCTGCTTCATCTCTTTAACTTCCATGAAAGACATCTCAATCCTAAACACGATGAATGTTTTGCCGTCATTACTAATCCTGCAGCCCTGCATGTTCATCCGCACAGTGATATACTGAAATCCGCTAAAAGATTTAAAAACAAATGTTGAACTGATCAGTAATTTCAACTTGGTAAAATGACAAAAACAGTGACAATGGTTGCAATTAAATAGCAGCTACAGCATCGGATGAAAAACAGAATCACAGAAGTCACGTGAAATTAGATCAAAGTGGCCTGGAGGCCCAAGTCCATTCTTGTCTTCACAAACTCACAAGATCAAGTTCAGGGTTTTTAATTCTAATAGAATTCCTAAAACACAAAACGCAGTTTCCAAAGTTGCACTCCTTTTCATATAATTTTCGTTTGTTTGCACAGAAATCATAAAAGAAAGTGCACAAGTAGACAATGTCTCACCTCGGCTCCTCCCATCCTATCTGGCCCATGATGCCTTCCATCCACATGAGATTCTCACGCACCACTGAGAAGAACTGCACCTTGTCGGTTACTGAAGTCACCTGGACACGACTGGCCTCGCAAGAGCTCAGCAGCTCCTTCCAGGCCTCCATCACTTCCTGTTCTTTCACCATGATAGCCTCAGCCTTCTCACCTGCATAGATGGTCCTCAGCTGGGCAGCATTCTCCTGCAGTTGTCTCACCTGCACCACAACACAGAATAGTGGTGGTTAGCTGCCTCACCCTCCTGGAATGAGCATCAGAATAACCAGCGTGGAAGGATGAAAGAAAAAAACCCGGATCTATTAACTTCATTTTTGAGCTTTGCATCTTATAAACTAAACCAAATAATAAATAATTAGAAAGCCATTTTTTAAAATGAGCTTAATGGTAATAAGGTGTGTTTAGGGCCCAGGCGGCTAGAACACTGTGTAACTGACATGCTGACGGACGTTTGGTCACTTGCCTGTGCAACTAGCAGTTGAAGGGCATGCTCAAAGGAGTGCATGAGTCTCTGCAGGGTGGCTGGATTGGTGATGTTGGCTTGGCATGCCCTCACCTCTGGCAGCTGCTTGATCTTCCCTGCAATCTGTGCCAAGACCTACAACACAGTAAAAAGCTGTCATAACCAGCGCTTTTAAAAATAGAAGCCACGTATCGTGGCCAGGCTAGCTTCTGAGAATGATGATGGAAATAATTACAATAATAAGAAATACACGGTCACATTCAGGCATTTGTTATGACGGTACCTCTTTGCAGTCAGTGAAGAACCTGTGCAGTTGATGTGATGCAGCCAGCATCTGCCTGCGGGTCTCCATGAGCTCCAGAAGGTCGGCCCATGACTCGTTGAGACCGTCTTTCCACTCAGCGATGGTGGCGGCATCCGAGTGGCCACAGTCAATCATCTCATTCACCATTTTGTTCACCTGCTCCAGGCGATGCTCACCAATGCTGTTGGTTTCTGACGCAAACTTGGTGAATCTGTCCTCAAGCACCTGGTGTACACACATGACCCACAGCCCTTTACAGACCTACACACGAATGTGAATTTACTCAAAAGCCGGTTACTTGTGTTGACTTTGGTAAGCTCGTGTGTGTTTTATGAAGACATTGGATGTTTCTCAATCAGCTAATTATATTATGTTTATTATATATATATATATATAGTGTTTAATAATTCCTCTCTATTTTAAGTTCACTGGGAAAATAATTAACTGTGCATGGCATACCAATTGTGAGAGAAAAATAAAAACACACATTTAAGGGGTAAAAAAGGAGCAAAGACACAAGGAGGAGACCCAAGTGAGGGAGGCCGGGTCACATAAGTAAAACAACAACAATGTGCTGATTAAATTATGTCTGTGCGTTACATGTGTCAGTTGTGGTTTAAGTCCAGCACGTACGTAGGATGTTAATGGACAGGAATTATTAATATTTGTTAATCCACCGTGTTTTCATAATGTAAAATCAAGCGGTTTCATGTGTAAAACATGACGGAAGGATTCGAGCAATTATCTGATGTAAATAACAATGACGCGGTTCATATTGCGACGCTGGCGGGTGACAAATATTTTCTGTGGTAAAACTAACAAACACTAAAGTCACGGACTGACCGTCACGTCCTCGAGGTCCTGCCCGAGGTCGGTGGAACTGGCCACGGCCTCGCGCTCAGTGATCCACTTCTCCAGTTCTTCTACCTCCTTGTTGAGCTGATAGAGCCAGTACTGCTGCTCCAGCTTGTTTTTTCTGTGCTCCACCATGTCCTTCAGCGACACATACAGCCGGTCTATGTGGGACTGCTGTTTTGTAATATGCTCACTGTCCAAAAGTAATAGAAAACAAACCAGAGGGAAACAATTATTGGCCAATCAATATGTTTACCAGCTTGTACAGTATTTGCAAAGTGCAAAAATGAAATGTTTTCCATCTCTGGGGGTCAAGCCTCACCTCTCTGGGTGTCCCAGTTCCAGAAGACGCTGGCATTGCTGGGATAGCATGCCCACTGTCTCTGCATATGTTTCCACTGTTTGCTCCAGAGCCAGATGAGTCTTCAGCAGCTGAAGGGTGCTCGCTTCATCCTAAAAAATACCACGATAATGTCACGATACAGCTGTATATCTACATTCACCGTGATCCACATATATGTCGGTAAATGTCACATACTGTGCCTTTTTCTTCACTGGCGACTTGGAGTTTCTGCCCCGACAGCCAGGATTCCACTTTAGTGCCCTCACTGTAGTACTGCTGAGATTGTAGCGCAGCATCCAACATCACAGATCTCCGCTCAGTCTCCAGCTGCAAAACCTCCCACAGCTGGCGAACATGTCCCGCCCCCTCACGCACAAAGTCCACTTCAGGAGTTTTTAATGAAGCAATGATTCCTGCCCGGTCTAGAACCTCCTCAATCCGTGCCCGCCGCCCTGTCAGCTCTCTCTGGAGTGACTGTAGAACCAATCAGAGACGAGTAAAGACTTAGTAGATCATCTTTGTTGATGCCATACCCAAATACCTTTCATGACACTTACCTGGTTCCTTTTGATATTCTGCTGAACACTGTGGAGGTTATTCCCATAATCCTTGCAGGAGGCGAATGGGAGTCTCTCCTGGATCCACAGCTATCAACGGCAAGTACAAGCTATTGTTTTACATTTTTTCAGTTTTTAAGATATCTATATTCAGGAACAATCATGGAAGTTGTAGAAAAGAGAAGAATGTGATCATTTTCTTTATTCCAAATATATTGTGCATCATCCAATCTTAGAATCATAGTGCCAATGCCAACTCATCCTAAGGGAAATGTTCTGTATATCAAAGAGCAGATTTTTCCAATGAAACATAGGAAACAGAGAGATGGGAAGAGTGCCGCTTACTATCTCATCCTCCAGATCTTGGGCGACCTGGTGCATCTCTTTGGAGGCCAGCAGGATGCGGCGTCTCTCCTTCAAGGGCTCGATGAGGCGGACGATGCGGGTCTCCACCACACCTGAGTGCTCCCCACTCTCTTTGTCACCTCTCATGAACCCTTGCTGTGGCAGGCACAGACTCTGCAAACTTCCCAGCTCTCCTGCATCCTTGTAGATGTCCCCTATCTGAGACTCCATAGCCTGCAAGAGAGGGATGTGGAAAGTCATGTTACATCCACATGAAGGATGGACAAACACAGCACATCAGCGGTTTTCTTCTTATGTAATGGTTGGTTTGCTTCTCAATAAATAAATAAATAAATAAATAAAGGCACATGGTGCATTTTTTTTAATGCCACTGAATGTCATGCATGACAAGATGGCTTACAGAAGCCATTTGGACATGCAGCAGAGCTGGAGGTAATTATATTAAGGCTGGTAAGCTGAACTGTGCATCAACTATCAAAGCAAATATAAGTATTTTAGGTATCCGACACATTTGTTTTGCAGAAAGAGACTGTTGAGAAATACATATTTCTGTTGATTGAACTTAATAACACAGCATCAAAAAGAGTTCTGAAAATTGAAATATTCTGGATATAATTTGTTGACAGAGGATCATAAAAACATGTTTTGGTATTGGTGTAAGTGTACACCTTGACCACAAACAGTTTTCATGATGTATAAAAAGAGTATGTATATTTTGTGTGCGTTTGAGTGTGTACGTAGGGGATTTACAGTAACAACCAAAGATAATTACCGGTGATAACTGGCAATTCAATCATTTCTAGCTGAAGAACAGTTTCTGGGCATCCATGACCCAGGAGGCCTTGAGACTTGCCTGGAATTTCTGAAGCTGTTCATTGAAGGTGGGCAAATGGTGCGCCTGTTCCAGCTGGGGCGGCTGCTGCTCCAAGTGGGAGAGCTGGCTGTCAAGGTCCGAGTAGCTCTTCACTGCTGGCTCCGGCTTATTGTTTTCAAAGAGCTGTCGGGCCTTGGCCTTAGTCGTGGTCTCCAGATCAGACCAGCACTCCCTGATCTCCTCCAGCTTCTGCTCCACAACTGGACGCAGCTCAGGCTTCTCCTGGATGAGCTCCTGACCCTCCTGGACAGACAAACAAAGATAGTTAGCCACTTAAAGCGCTTAATTAAATTTACTGTCAGTCAATGTACATTCTCAAGTGTTAAACCCATCTTGTTTAAAAATGGCATTTTGTTAGGGACAGTTTTCTCTTGGAGTGTTTTATTTATTTATTTTTTCTAGCTTTCCACTCGTATACTCCTTTAATGTCATGATTTGCTTAAAGCCAAAGTTCTTATGGAATGAAATAATTGCTGCTTCATTTAGTGCTGAACAAGAAGTATTTCAGCTGCACAACTGCTGCACAAACCTGTCCTACATTTTAGATTTGAAGTGCTGTCTTGACATTCATCATTAGGGCGAATTTCGTTTGTCATAGATTATTGTTAGATAGCCGCTTATCTTTAATCAGATGGTTTTCCAATAGAGAAGAAGACAAATCTAAGTCACAAATCCTCACACTCATCCTGCACCATAAACCTGTGGATGTTGTTTTGATATAATGTATGTAATCCAGCATTTCAGTCAGCAACCGGGAGAAAACCAATTCAGCTTTGTCCCTAAAATGGCTCTGCACACCAGAATCTCCATACTAAGGCTGGAGCCCCCCTGCTTGCAGAGAGGCAGGTGTATAAGGCAGCATTTGTCCTCGGGCTGACCTAAAAATCATCTGTGGTATGTCTAATAAAGCCCTGTTTTGTCTTTCGCCTGTGCCTTTCTGCTCATTTTTCCTTGCTAAATCTTGGGCTTTGTTTAGGCTGCTATCTGGATGCGTAGATGCCGTAAGATCAAAGCATTTTCCTTTGTGTAAATGAAGCTTTTTCCAGGGATAGATTCGTTCCAGTCCCCTTCAGTACCAAGGAGGGGCGTAGAGGGTGTTCTTCCATCTATGACAGAACCCAGAGAGTATCTGCATCCGCCACAGAGCATCTTCAAGGTTTACAAGAAAAAGATGATGCAGGTTTTTTTTTTCCTTTTTTCCATACATAAGGAAACAAGCGTTTCTGCTTGGTATTATATGCTGGTGAAAGATGAATTCAGTTTCTACGTAGCTTGTATCATAACCCTAGCCATGCTCATGATGGGCTGCTTCTTCTAAATATTACTTCTCTCCCTTATCTTTGACTGAGTTGGACTTATATCCTATGGCTTTCATAATGCAGTGCTGTATTCCTTCTCTTGGCACAGGCTTGCTGCTGAACTGCTGCTAAAGCTCACTCTATCACATCCCTCTCTCGCTCCTATCTTTACTCAGCGTCACTTTCCCTCTCATAATGCAGCGCCAGCAGAAAGCAAGGCTCCTTCTCTCTCTTCTCTCCCTCTCTTGGCTTTATTCACACACAAGAGTGAGGCAGAGGGGGAAGAAATAAGAGAGGGGGAGGAGGGAAGAGAGGGAAGAGGCAGACTACAGGAAGAAGGGAACCAAAAGGTGGAGGAATCAAAGGTTTATGTAACAGGAATGAGACTTTGAAATGGACTGTACGACAGCCTAGAACAGCTGGATTCAAAGAGACTCTGTAAAGGGAATTTTCGAGTCAGTCATGTCTAGCGTAGTGGCATATTTTAAAGGTTGCCAGAGTCAAATCATGGCCTTATGGCAGCACTGGGTTGCAAAATTCTGCAGGTTTTCTTACAATGCTGATGCAGCACTGTGAAAACAGTGGGTGGGATCAAAGAGCTTGTTTTTATACCATTTGCTTGAAAAAATGTTCATATTTATGGCACATATGAAAGTAAAAGGGTGAGCACTCAAACTGTGGTGCTCGAAGGTACATGCTTCCTTTTCACATTTGTATATATGTGCATAAATATTCCCTAGAACCATTATTTGATTCACACAAAAGTCATAAAAAGGATAAATACAAGCAATTATAACAACTCTGAGAAAAATATGTTTCTCGGTCTTTTATACACAAAGGAAAGCAATAAAATAATACAGAGGTGTGTCATTCTTTCACTAGATATTTACTGTTGGTCACCAGACACATTAGGAAAATAAAAGATTTCATGCTTATGACCTCTAGTATCCTGGCTGAGACATCAGAACACTTCACATTTGACCATAAAAAAATAGCTTTGAAAGGCTTCCTAACCTCTTAACATAAAATTAATGGGAGGAAATCCCTTCTAGTGGTAGCTGAAAAAAGGCAGCTGTCATCTGAGACCCACAATCATGAAAATGTGGTTAAAAATAAAAAAAAAAAGGAAAAAAAAGAGGCCAACTAAGTAAAGGGACTCAACTTTGGCAGAAATGAACAATTTCCTGTCGAAGTTCTAGGGAGACAGAAAAAAACAAAACAGGAAAGTAATCACTTTTTGTAATTTTGTTAGTTAGTAAGACGTGACATTTCTGTATAACTTCAACAAGTCAAATTTAATAAACTAATTTACAGAGTCACTGGTAATCAAGCAGTAATTAAATATATTTATATGAAGCAAAAAAATAAGTAAAAAAATCATGAAACGTTGGGATGATGTGGAAAATTAATGACAAGAAAAAAAACAGCAATTAAAAAAATCAGCAAAGCATTGCTTCCTAAATGTAGTTTGACTTCTTCCTCTTTTACCCCAAGGCATTTCTTCCTTTTTGCTTTTGCTTGTCATCTCCTCTTGTTCATTACATCGATTGTTGCAACGTGTGACAAGTCTCCAACACATATCATAAACAGTTTGTACAGTTGCTTGTATGTTTGTAAGTTCATTCTCACAACACTGAAGAGGCATTCCAGCACTGAGGACACCAAGAGATGACGAGTTTCAGTCGCCGTCCTGTTTCATTCTTTCGGCACACATGTCAACAGCACAGGGATGTTTTTATATCTTTATCTCATTTTGCATATCATCATTTTGCAGGCAGGTCAGTCCTCTACCAGTACCCTCTTCTTCCTCAGCAATCTCTTTGTAATGTGGGCAGAATAGAGTTTTGCATTTTCTTTTTGAAAAATTCTGGACATCCATGGAAAAGCTGTTGATTGAAAGCTGCATGTGTTGCCTTCTTTTTGCATTAATGCTGCCGTCACAGACGTGTAAATGACCTTTGTGAAGGGCACTGACTAGACCTCAAACCATCATAGAGTTTTTGTTTCAACAGTGTGGATGGTTTTTGTCTTTGGCCTGAGAACATGGCGCCCATTTCTTCTAAAAAGAAATATCTGTAATACTAATTTCGTTTCCGCTATTGAAGGTCCATCCCAGATTCTGCCGAGACCAGAGACATTGGTGTTGCCAATGGACAACATTAACATAAAGCTTTTTATTAACAGTAAAAAGTCTATTTCACTATTTATAAAACAGGACTATAATTTTTTTTTCCATTCATACCCCAATGATCGCAACGGGGGCAATGCTGAGTTAAGTGTCCTGCTCAAGGACGCTTCGACATGTGATGGGGCTGACCTTCTACTTGGAGAACAACTGACTCTAGCCGCTGATGAATGACAGTTCTTGATGTATTATCTGAGGGATTGGAGATCACTGGTGTCCAGTTTTGAGCTTGTGCCCTTGTCCTTTATGCACTCAAACTCCTCCAGGTTCCTGTTTAATCTGGAGGAGTTTAGTCCTATACACTCTAGCACAGGACTGGGCAACGGCAGGCCTCTATGGCCACTGTCCTGCATGTCTTCGATGTTCTCCTGTTTATTCACACTGCGATGCAAGTGGCTGTGTCATTAACAGAGTTCTGCAGACCTTGTGACAACCAACTAAAACAAGCAGAAATGAAAATTTCTCCCAATCTCTCTTTGATATAGATATATAGATCTAACCCCCCCCCCCCTCCCCCCCATATATATTGTCTTATATTGTCTTCGCACCTCAAACGGCTGTCTGTCATTGATAAGTCTTCTGTACTGAATCATTATTACAATTAACTGTTGACGTCACCTCTCTGGAAGAGGATCTTTTTATCAGATCTTTGCTACAACCAGACTGCCCTTACACCATCTTCCATACCTCAAATAAAAAAATGGATATATATTTATTAAAATGATATGAAGTTGATGAGAAAAAAACAAACTATCTTGGTGTTATACACACTGCAGGACAGAGGAGTCAATGTCAATTTAAAATTGATTGCAGTATTTGAATTTAATTTCTATTTGAATATTCCATAATATGTTCATCCCACTTTAACTGGAAGACTTGTAGTGTTAAAAGTCAAGCAAAATTGATGCATGTTTGAAAGCATTTCAATAAAATGAAACCAGTTTTACAAGTAACTCTCATTACCATTTCAACAGCACTAAAGTCTACCGCTTATTTTCCCATAGAACTAAAACTCATGAGGGCTGAAATCCTGACGAAGAGGAAACTCAAATTCTCGTCCAGCAATGCAATTTCAGGTCCAGACCTCCGTTTTATGATCACTGGGATCTGTGCTGCCAGCAATAATTTCAGTAACTCCTAATCATTTCTTTTCACAGTTTCCTAAAAAGAGTGGACATCTTTTACAAAAATAGACAGTTTTCTGAACACTTCTGTCAGAAACTGGAAAAGCCGTATCCAATAAAGATGACATATAACGAGAAATTAGTTTTTTTGTAATATAGAGCACATATTGTCTCAGGTGTGTGTGTCTGAAGTCATTACCAAATCAAAAACATTAATGTTATAACACAACTTGTACCTTCTTGGGGAACCTGAGTCTGAAAATATGTGATTTGATGAGCCGTTTAGATTTGCCAGATTCTGTGACATCATAGACTCAAATCAGAGCAAAACTATTCAGTCTGCTCATCTCTCCTTTCCACACAATACCGTATTACGGAGCTTTCAGTGTTCCTCTTAAGCAAGTAGTGCAAGGCTTGAACACCAATGTTGAAAGATGCCCACTCTGCTGAAGAAAGAGGTGGAGTCAGAGGGCTGACTCCACCTCTAAAAATCAGCTGCTTTGACATGAGCTGTAAAAATGTTCTGTGACAGACTGTTAAAAATTGAAATAAAAGATTCGGTTACTAGGTTACAAAAGTCATCTTGTTTCTTTCTCCTTGTTCTCAGACTTATTAGATCTGTTAAGAATGAGATTGTCACATTTATTGAGGAAAGAAATTGAGATAAAAGTGTGAAAAATGTGATATGTACAGAAAAGGAGCACAATAAAATTTAACACGTTCAAAGATGCACATGCATTGGTACCCCTTATTTTAAGCACCAAAAAAGTAACAGCATGGTGGTGTAATGCATGTTGAAGGATGGTCTTTATGTGGGAGTGTTTTCACACTGAGACAGAAACAGTGTGTGTGTACTACACTTGGATGTAGTAAGACTAATAGTTGAATTAATACAAGTTAATCTATACTGGTATAAAGATGAGACACTTGCTTAAAGCACATTAAAGTAATTTATCCTATCACTACCACTGTAACATGAGATTGTTTTTTGGAGTCACCAAGTCAATAAAAGTCCTGAGAAGCCACCCATAACTGCAGATGTGTTCTGGTGCACATCAAACACTGCAAGCAGCGGTGTTTAATGTCAGACGCATGACACAACTGATCTGGGTTTTAACCTGCAAGATCAAATGAATAACATGACATTTTACAGGCCTTTTATAATACGTATATATATATATATATATATATGTGTGTGTGTGTGTGTGTGTGTGTGTGTGTGTGTGTGTGTGTGTGTGTGTATGCATGCATCTTTCAAAGCGATGTATGTATGAAGGAAAAGAAGGAGTCTTTTGAAGAGGGGTATTTCCCAGTAAGTCACATGATGAGGGACTTTCTTGAGTGGAATATTATGAGAGCTTAACACAAGTTGTGATACTTTCCTCGTCTTAACCAAGTAGTGTTTAATACTTAAACCGAACCACATCCTTCATGTAATTTCTAAATCCAACCAAGCAGCATTTCTTTCACATCAGTAAGTGCACAAAGTATTGAGTTGGGTAGGAATTAAAACCAAAAGTACTTCCCCACAGTCATGCCTGTACCATCAGCTCCAAACCCATCTAACCTTTCGAAGCATCATTTTTTGCCGGTTAAATGCCACAAATCCTGCTTTTCTGGGTGTTTCTAGAGAACAGTTGTGTCATAGGATATGAGCTGATACGTGAAAGTACATATAAGCATAAAAAAAAAATCTTTAATGGGACTGTGTTGGTGTGAAAAAGGCAAAGCTAAAAGCAAGTATACCATGATTAACACATTTTCATTCACTGACTAAAAAATACATCAGATGAATTGTCCCTTTGCCCAGTAATTGACTTCAGCGACCATAATCACAGATGTGACACTGACTCTTTGACAAAACTTACATAAAAAAAAACGGAAATAATTCCAGCATCAACTTAAATAAAATCAAATAATAAAATCTTTTGTTTCACAGAAAGAGGGTCACCAGTCTGAGTCTCTGCAGGAGACGTTTCTTGTGGAGTTTGTGTGTTCTCCCTGTGTCTGCGTAGGCTTTCTCTAGGGACCGGTGATAAAAAAAAACAACAAAAAAAACTGTCTGTAGGAGTTCATATGAGCATCCGCAGTCTCATTTGTCTCCATGCGGCCCTGTGTGGATCTGCCCAAGGCATACCCTGCCTCTTGTTCATGGACAGGTGGGATCAGGCACCTCATGACTTTGAACACGATGAAGCAGATCCATCGAAAATGGACTGTTGGATGCCGTTGCTGGTTAAATATAAACATGTAGGGCCTTGCACTGAGAGCTCAACAGTAAATCTAAAATGAAAATGAATAGTGATCCTCCTAAATGACATGTAGTTATTGAAGAATGCATTGGTGGTGCTTAAAAGTGTGTAAACCTTCCAGAATTTACTTTAGGATAAATATAAAATAGTAAAACTTCACCTAAAAGTTTTAAGTCCTAAAAGCAGAGAAATATCACCCAGCAATGAGACCCATTTACTTGCTCTTTTATTGATTTATTTAAGGAAAGTTTTAAATATTATATAAGGAAGAATATGTGAATGTTTTGAATTATGAGATAATTTAAGGGTGAAACAGGGTCAACTGGTTTTAATAAATTTTGACCATTTAGGGGGGCACAGATCTGCCATGGTAGAGGCTTCGCAGAGCCACCTGTTTCAGATACACCAATCTAGACTCAGAAGGTTGGTACACAAATGGAAGAAAGGAAAGACCGGTGTTCCTCTCCGCTGAAGCGGTTGACCAAGAAAAAACACACTCGATGAGCAAGTTGTGTAATAGTTAAGAAGGTCACAAAGAAACCCAGAGTAACTTCTACGCAACTGGGTTGCTCTCTCATCTTGATATTCATGATTCTACCAGCAAGAGAAAGTCAGTGTTTTCAAGAATGGACTATTAAAATTCCTCATTATTGGGTTGTCCTGAAAAATCCCTATAAACCCTCCACATCCAGCAGCCAAACATCTGGCGAGAAGTAGCAGGAGAGATCATATTTCCCCAGTTTTAGCTTCTCTTCATGGTCTATGAAGAGCACATGAGCACATAAGTATAAAATCCAGAGTAGAATTTCAAATACTTCTCCTCACATATAAAGCTCTTAATGTCCAAGCTACGATATATCTTTAAGAGATCATAGTTTCATAATTTTTAAACAGAACACTTTGTTCTCAGACTTGTGGGTCTTAGAGTTTTTTTAAAGTAGAATAGGAGCTAGAACCTTCGGTGATCAGGTTCCTCGCCTCTGGAACCAGCTGCCAATTTGTGTTTGAGAATTTGTGTTTCCTTTTTAAAAAAAAATTATAAGGGGATGACTCAGGTGCCCTATAACAACACCCTTTAGTTATGTTGCTATAGGTCTAGACTGCTGGGCGACCTCCCATGATGCATCTCTCCTCTCTCTGTTCTCTTCTAATCCAACTCTATTAATGACACCATTGTTGTTGTTATTAACCTGTGTTCCTTCTTCCCAGCAGGTTTTCCTGATCGGTTGTTGTTCTCTCTGGTCGAGGCAGATGGTCGGCCTTCCTGATTCTGGTTCTGTCAGAGGTTTTGTTCCTGTTAAAGGGAGTTTTTTCTTTCCACAGTCGCCTAGTGCTTGCTCCGGACGGGGGATTGTATCCAAGAAAAGTTTTGACACAATCTGTTGGTTTCCGTAGCGAAAGTATAATTTTAATTCTTATTTGATTGGTTTTGTATTAATTGGACTTATTTGGAACGAGTTGAACTGTATTGTTGAAGTGCCTTGAGACGATATTGGGCCATATACAAATAAAATTGAATTGAATTGAATTGAATTGAATTGAATTGAATTGAATTGAATTGAATTGAATTGAATTGAATTGAATTGAATTGAATTGAATTGAATTGAATTGATTTGAATTGAAATGAACTGAATTGAATTGAGTGCTTGCTAAAAAGGAATAGTTTCGTCAATCTAAACTTATGGACAAACTGGAGGAGCAAAGATGTTAAAAAACAAATCCAAATAGATATGAAACATAATGCTCCGATAAATGAAAGCACTTCATTGGAGCATGAGAATCCTGCTCCATCTGAAAAAACACGGTGGCAGCAGTACCCTGGTTTGGGGTTGCTTTGCTGCTTTGCTTTTTCTCTATATGAAGTAATCTGGGACTACTCTGTTGTGAATTGCGTTGAATAAATTTAGGTTATGGATTTCTCACATATCCAGCAGAAATGATGTGTGGAAGGCACTGCAACGAGTCGTTCCAATGAAACCCACCAGGGTCCCACCAAGATCCCACCAGGGTCCCACCAGGGTCCCACCAGGGTCCCACCAGGATCCCACCAGGGTCCCACCAGGGTCCCACCAGGATCCCACCAGGGTCCCACCAGGATCCCACCAGGGTCCCACCAGGGTCCCACCAGGGTCCCATCAGGATCCCACCAGGATCCCACAGTTTACGCCGTTCCTCCGGAGTACTGAGCTGAAATTCCTTTAGGCTCATGTCAGGACTGACGGACACTTGCAGTTATTGTTGAACATGGGGGTCACTATGTGTACTTAAAGCAAATATTCTGAAACTTTTGCCAGTGAGAGTATTAATTACCATTTCACGATAAAGAAATGACAATTAAATAATTTGCAACATGTAACAATAACATGTTTTACATTGATTGCCTTTCAGATTTATCAGAAAATACGATGATAAGGATTGTATATTATTGAAAACAAATATATATATATATAATTTTTACAGCTGACATTTTATTGCTGTTCTAGAAAAATCCCAGGAGTTTCAAACAAGATTTTCTTTTTATCTGTACATGATGTGTGGGAACATTTTTTCTATTAAAAAAAAAAAAAGCTCCAAGATTATCTTGTTAATCGTCATTGTAAAATTAAAACAAACAGTATTACAAAAATGGTATGAAACGCACTGGGCGCCAGTTCCTCTCAATACATAGATGAGTAATTCAGAGAGTGTCAATTTAACTTAATAAGTCATGGGTGAACATGTGTATGCGTTCATGCTAAGCAGCTTGTTTATGCGTGGACAAAGTTCTGACCCCTGGGCCCACAGAGGGCCTTGGCACAAGGTCAGCAGCAAGTCCTCTCGCTGTAATAGAGAAGCACCCACTGATCGCCCACGTACGCGGCTGGGCCTGGAGCTGTGCGACCGGCTTCATGTGCTGAGTAAGTACTGTGAGAGAACAGTTACGGGCCGTGGCGGGAACCCTTCCAAAAGGACGCAGAGTTCTCTGATCACGGCAGGACGCAGCGTCATCTTCTCTCTCTCAGATAACGACAGAGACAGCAGTTGGGTAGATTAAGTGATATTTGCAGGACTATGGAGACGGCGACGGTGTCTTGCACTCTACACATACAGAGGCTCGAGCCAGTCAGCACACGAGTCACGATCTCTGTTAAAGAGCTATTATCTGGGCTATCTTATACCTTGCATATTTGGAATTTGGCATTAAAGGATATACATATGTGCTGATGAAATAAAAGTAATAATAACAAGGAATAAAGCAGTAGAGTTATAGGGCAGGAATAACACTTTGGATTTTCCTTTAAAGTCTTGAAATTTGAAATACTATCTATCTATCTATCTATCTATCTATCTATCTATCTATCTATCTATCTATCTATCTATCTATCTATCTATCTATCTATCTATCTATCTATCTATCTATCTATCTATCTATCTATCTATCTATCTATCTATCTATCTATCTATCTATCTATCTATCTATCTATCTATCTATCTATCTATCTATCTATCTATCTATCTATCTATCTATCTATCTATCTATCTATCTATCTATCTATCTATCTATCTATCTATCTATCTATCTATCTATCTATCTATCTATCTATCTATCTATCTATCTATCTATCTATCTATCTATCTATCTATCTATCTATCTATTTAAAGAATAATCTATTTAAATCTATTTAAAATATTTTTTAATCTATTTTAGATAATGTAATTAAACAGTTATTTGTGATTGTGGCAACTTGACATCTGATGATATCTGGACTTTTGGCAACATACCAGCAGCATGACAGAATCTCCATCAAGTTTTACTTTATAATAAGTGTTATTTTCCTTTTGAGCTTAATTCATTTTTTTCCTTCAGAAACAGCCCAATGCACTTCGTTCTCAAACTGCTCTACAATGACTTCCTGCATCTAAAGAACATTAACCCCATCTGTGAACGTAGTTGCAAACATTGGTCCTTCTTTTCTACACTTATTTTCAGTTGTGTCTTCCTTTCCGACCTTTGCCCATGGCCCATGCTTGCTGTAGCCCTGCACAGCCTGAAACCACAAGTCCAGCCAGCTCCTGGTCAGCCTGAAGCTCAGCAGGATGAATATTTATTGTACAGTCCACACTAAACATCGTAAGCATCCCTTGGTTCATAAGATCTTTGTTATTTTGTTGTTTTTTTTTGTCTAAATCTTAATTGTCCTGTTAAACATCTAACCAGGAGATAAATACATATATTTATATTTATGTGCAGTGCTCAACTGGAAATATTTAAATAAAGATATTCTCATTTACCTCTAAACCGCAGCATACCGTCTATCATTGCTGGAGATAAAATGAATATGCATTATTCAGAGACATGACCCATAGAACGAGCAAAGACGAGCAGACTTGCACACGTTTTTAAGCAACCTGACACAAAACCGCCAGTGTTTGGCTTAGTTAGAGGGTCTGGACTGCAATATGATGAAGTTTAAAGTATATTTAATACACGGACAACCATGATGCTTAAAGAAAACAATGTGCAAAAATCTATATTTCAATGAATTTCCAAATGTATTCAATAAAAATAATCAACAAACAACCCCAAGATGTTTTTCTGGGATGTAAACACATTAAGGTGAGGTCATAGGCCGATAAAATTTACCAACATCTTTACGATGCTCAGTCAGTTATTGAGAGCTTATGGATCAAAAAAATGCTGATTATTGAAAAGACAGAACTCTTTAAATACATTATATTATATTTAATTTGTCATCTTGTCTGCTGCAACTTTTGGCCACAGATATGCATGAAAGAAAATGAAAAAAGGTTACCCAGCTTTCATTGCCAAATGAGTAAATACTGTTTAATGCATAAAATCAGATGGGGGAATTATACAACTTCAGAAGTTAAAATCACTTTGTGTGTGTCAGCAGCTTCCTCCTGAATAACAGCAGCATTACAAATGCACCCTAAACTGGCCAAATGTGCTATGCAATTTGTAGATTGGCAGTGTCACTGACTAACACAAATGCCAAAAGCCCTTCTGAACTTCACTGTGGCAAACATGGGACGTTGCTCTGTCAGGGCAGCAAACCATGACGGGAATGCAGGCTGATTCAAATATTAATAATGATAAAACCAGGAATATTCTGAGAATAGAGACTAATGACGTGAATGGATCTGATGTCAGCTAGATAGATATAACTTATACCATGTTTCTGGGCTTCTCTGCTGCAAGGCTGCAAATGTCCTTCATGTGATTAACCGTAGCCTACAAATCAAATTCAAACGAGTCATACCTAAGTACAACAGGGCTCCAGGAAGAATGGGTTTTAGCCAACTATGAAACAGAAAGCAAATAAAAGGAAAAAAAAAACAACCCCCCCCCCCCCCCCCCCCCCCAAAAAAAAAAAAACAAACTACAGTATCAATATAACCTTGAAAGTGCAACAGGATACTCTAAAGTTTAGTGATCAAATGAAAGCTGTATGGCACATCTCAGACAATTTAATTTTTTTGATTATTCAAATCCATATCCACCCTATGGTAGGCTGATGACCTGTCCATCTCTCACCTCAGGACAGCCAGAAAAGCTCCAACCCCCAGCCCCATGGGTCGAACATGGATGGAACATGGATGGATGAATTACATTCCCACCACACCCACCAACACAGTTTCTGAGTCATGTGCTCGTCTTGACATGTGCCCTCTCTCTGGTCCCCCACCACCCAGGTCACCTCCACTCACCTGTTCTATCTTGGCCAGCCATTCCTTATTGCGGGCCAGCTCTGCCATAAAGGCCTGGTGCTTCAGCCACTTCCTGTGTAGCTTTTGAGCCTCATCCCGTGCCGTGTCTCGGGCCATAAGCATCTTCACTTCCACCTGCTGTCCCAATCACTCAGCTAGGGGAGACAAAAATAGCCACCATCAGGAGCCCAATGCTCGAGCCAGCCCTTCTTCCTCCCTATCCCACAGGACGTCCTGCCTGCCTCCTCTATGCAAGAGCCACCCTCTCTGCTCTGCAGGGGCCTAGGTACCTGTGCTGTCACTAACCACCCCTACCCCCACCAGACACCCTCTTCTGGGGAAGAAAAAAAAAATCAAGATAAGCACCTCAGCAGTGGTAGCAATAGAAGTATTCAAGACCTTCCTTAGGGTTGCCCCTGGGTCCTCATGCCCAACACATTCATGGATTTTGCGGTCCTGATGCTGCAGTGCCTGCTAGCCAGTCTCAGAGAAGGCAAAAACAACCGACCAAAAAGAGAAAATGCGCCAGTGACAACACTGGTAAAGAATGACATACACATCCACGATTCCTTGCGGGTTAGATGTTATTATGTAGCTCCAAACATCAGCTACAATCCGTCTATCAAAAAGGGTGTAGATGTAGCATAGCCACTGAAGAATCCATCAGCTGGGGCAAAACCTGACCATCCACCACTCGCCAGTCCTGGTCAATCTGTAGTCCTGTCTAATGATGCTGTAGACAGGAGGAGGAGGAAGCGTTGGAGTGGGAGGAGCAGGGTGAACAAGATGCAGAGGCAGTGCAGAAGAGGCTTGTTAACAAAAGCCATCAACTCTTGATATTCATGGTTTCCACCTCTGCAAAGATGCACACGCAGGCTGGCCTGAGCTAGCACACTATTTTCTCTCCTCAGGTCCCCTTCCTTAAGTCCCTGTACAGCTCAGCCTCGGATGCTGCATGCTGCTGCAGTCTCTGCCTCTCAGCTACGCTCCTGTGTGTGTCTGTGTGCTTACGTGAGTATGTGTGTGTTTGTGTGTGTGAATGTGTGTTCAATCACAATCAGTGCTGCAGTGCCAGAGCACAGAGAGAGAGAGAGCGAGAGAGAGAGAGAGCGAGAGAGCGAGAGTGAGAGAGCGAGAGAGAGAGAGCAAGAGTGAGAAGGAGAGGAGAGAGGGGGAGGCAGTGTGAGGAGGGGGAAGAGGAAGACTGGGAGAGGAAATGGAGAAAGGGGCAGTACCAAAATGAGAAAAAGATGGGGAGAACAAGTCAAAAGAGGGAAAAGATGGTGTTAGTTGGAAGGTGAGGGAGGGGGGGCTAGTGAAACACAGAGAGGAAGAGAGCCTGCGTCATCCCTCAGTGTCACTAGGGACATTTCTCTGCACTAGAAATGACTGCACTCGGAGCAGGATCAGGATTTGGGAAGAAGGGGGGAGGTGTCGTTTTAAAACAGCTGAATGAGAGCGAAGAATGACGCATGCACACATGGTCCAAGGTGCAGCTGACTGATTCGGATCAGTAATCACTCGGCCTCTTTAAGGAAACCTGCATGTGGTTCTGGCACTGCAAATGTGTCATATAGGAGGCAGAAGGTGCACACGTTTTATTCTTTATCCAGGCTAATACCACTCCCCCAAAATTTAAATAAGAATAAAATAAATATGATGGTTACATGTGAACAATCTTTTTTTCTGAATAAGCTTAAATTTAGTGCTGCAGCACTGGAAAGCATTTTTTATTTATATACTTGTTGAAGAACAAAAAGTGTACCAAATTTACAAATAGAATCACCATGGCATAGCAGAGATTAAAGTTTTATGAAGCTGGAGTGGAGCACTAGCTGAACCACCAAGTTTCGTTGTTCAGACTGACTGTGCATTTTCTCTGTCTTCTGAGGTTATTTTTCATCATTGAAAAGATTCTATCTTGCTCTTTTATCATTTCAAATAAAGACAAATTTATTAGTACCCTTCCTTCAAAGAAAGAAAAACTTTTGACAATAGTGGCGTAAATAACTGGACACTGACAAGAGTAATAATAAATAATAATTTACTGAAGACTGACTAATGAAAAGACATTGCTGTTGATCTGTGGTTCAACAGAATAATTTATAAAACCGGCATAATAAAATTGACATGAACAAATTAGTTGGTAACCCTAGAAAAGATTGAAAATAATTTGACTGTAATGATACTTGAATCTAAATTGTATCCTGTAATTAACGTCTCAGATGTCTTCAGTCTGGCGATTTAAAGGGTCAAAAGTCATCACTCCGCTCTTTGGCTTCATAGTGTTCAGCACATGGAACATGGACCAGAGAAAGTAAAGGAGAGAGTTCTGTAAGGAGATCAGAAAGAACATTTTAGACAAGCACGTTAAAGGTTACATGACCATCTCCAAGCAGCTTGATGTTCCTGTGACTACGGTTTCAGATTTCATCCAGAAGTTTATGTTCCAACCTCCCTGGACTTGGCCACGGCAGGAAAGTTGATGACAAACAGACATATAAGATAATATTAATGATGACCAAGAAGTCCAGAGCAACTTCCAAAGCAATTCAAGGTGAACTTCAAGGTCAAGGGTACATGAGTGTCAGATCACACCATCCATCACTGTTTGAACCAAAGAGGTCTTTATGTAATGCTTTCTTTCTCAGTAAGCTATATTTAAAAAATATATATATTTTCACTAAATTAAAAAATGCTCTGGTTGAAATTATGACCTTTATGTTGTTAGGGTCGGTTTTGACCCGCTTAAAACAAAGACTATGAAAAAAAAAAGTATTTTTAATGAGACAAGTTCTGGATAGTATTTTTGGTGAAAATGAGGGAGTGAACACAGTAAAGCATATCAATATGGATGAGCTGGTTTTTTGAAGTGGACGACAGTGTAGACTATCATTCAGAAGACACGGACACATTTGATGAGTCTGATGAAGGAGTCTCCAGCGGTGAAGCTGCTCTCACTGAAAGATCCAAGTCCAAGATGGAAAGATCTGTTGGCGCCTCGTGTACCTCGTGATGTACACGGTAGGGCAGCTGCTGTAAATGTCATCAAAATGACCCCTGGAATCACAAGGTTTGTTTTGATGAAAGTAAGTGATATCAAGAGTTTTGAGCTATTTACATCATTGTCATCACCATTGTTGCTATAACAAATCTGCAAATCTATATTTTGTGTCATGACTTGTTCTGCTTTTCATTTTGATTCTAAAAGTTCTATTGCTAAAAAATACATGTTTTAATCTTTTTTTTAAGTAAATATATGGCTCTAAATTGACCTGTAACACCATAGATGTTACTATAGTGAAAACTATTATAATAATATTATTAGAATCACAGACAGAAAAAATCAAGCATTCAAAAAAAGGAAAACGGCACATAATGTGAAATATGGAGGAGGCGTGCTAATGTTCTGAGGGTAATTTGTTGCGTCTGGCCAAAGAAGTCTTAAGTTGATGGTCCAATTGTAATTTGAGGGTCCAATATGTGTTCTTGATGCTATCTTCATTAATTACATATTTAAATAAATCTGTGGGGCCTTAATTCAAAAGAAATGTCTAATATTGATTAGTCAGTTTTACGTAAATTATTATTTATTATAACAACCCAGAATTCAATATAGTTGGGATGCTGTGTAAAATATAAAGTTAAACACAATGCAATGATTTGCAATTCTAATTATTCTTTATTTTGACAGAACATTTAATAGACACTTTTATCCAAAGCGACTTACAACAGAGGAATACAATAATGTATCGGTGCAGATAAGACAGTGGAGTGTTTCCACCAGTGGGAGTTACGGACAGATTTTTCGAGGCTGGATCGTTGGCACATGTTTCCATTACCATGTCCTGTAAAAATGGCTTTCAGGAATGTTTATGGGGCGAAAAATGACCCCGTAGTAGGAGAGGTACTCTGGTTGGCCAACAGAAACCTACTGGCAGGGGCTCTTTGCTAATCAGGATTTCTAAATTACCTTCAACTGTCTCATGGGAATACATAAATCATGTGATAACAACTCATAATAAACCGTTTGATCAAGAGACATTTTGGAACGAGTACATTTGATGAAGTTGGAGATTACAAGAAATTTAGCATTGAGTTGGTTCACGTCTTGTAGGCATATCATGCCAATGTAGACGTTGGGCAGGGGGTTTTCTTTTAATCTCAATCGCTACCACCTCAGTATAAGTTGAAAAAGCAAACAAAAACCTGAGTTCAGGGCAGAAGGTGTTCTTGGAAAAGGAGAGTTTCAACACTGTCTTGAATGTAGAGAGGGACAGCTCTGCCTCTGTGGCTACTGGTGACTTGTTCCACCATCGAGGAACGACATGGGAGAACAGTCTCAACTGTGATGGCCTTGTTTGAGGAGAGTACAAGGCCAGTCTGTGTTCTTGTGAGGAGCTCAGTGCTCGTGAAGGGGTATAAACCTTTTTTCGAGCAGCCACAGGTAGCCAGTGAAGCTCAATGAACAGAATGCGGTGTGTGCCTGTCTGGGTTGATTAAAGACCAGACATGCAGCTGCATCTGAACCTTTTGTAGTGGTTTGATTGCACAAGCCGGAAGGACTGCTAGGAAGGCATTGCAGCAATTGTGGCAGGATATAGCTATGGGCTGTACCAGGAATTGTTGCATATTAAGTCATGTACTGTCTTATTTTTGAATTTTGTAGAGCGAAAAGTGGTATGACTGGGACACTGAGGCAACAAGTCAGAGAAAGACCACTAGAAATCAAACATGACACCCAGGTTCTTTGTAACCTTTGTGTTACAAAGTATGGAGTAATAGAGTAGAGCCAATATTTATGTCAATACCATTGCTGGACAAATAGGTGCAGGGATAATGAGGACTATAGTCTTAGACAGGTTTAGGTGATCCTTCATTCATGCAGCCAGGTAAGAGAGGAAAGCTGAGATTCTTGCAGAGATCGTGGAGTTGTCGGGGTCAGTGGGAATGACAGGTATAGTTGTATATCATCTGCATAGCAGAGATATAAGAAGCCGTGTGAGTTAATAATTTGGCCCAGAGAGGTGGTGTATATGGGAAAGAGGTGGTGTATAAGGTACAGAGCTTTGGAGCACCCCAGGTGATGTAATGGTGTTTCCCCTGCTATGACACTGAAGAAATCCCCAAATAAGGTAGGAATAGAACAAAGAATGCTTTGATCCTGAGATGCCGAAGTTTTAGCACATAGATACAAATATTCTGGGGTTAACTGTATTGAAGGGAGCAGATAAGTCAAGGTGGATAAGCCCAGAAGATTGATCCTCTGCTCTTGCTGTTCTTAAGGCCTCTGTCCAAGACAACAGAGCTGTTTCAGTGGAATTGTCCTTATGAAACCAGACTGATTTATCTCAAGAAGGTTATTTCATATGAGGAAGTCATTACCTGTTTAGAAGCTGCTGGTTCCATAACCTTGGACAGACAAGAAAAGCAGGGAAACTGGCCGATAGTTCTCAACCAGAACCCACTTTAATGAGGGTTCTTTTTTTAATAGTGGCATGATCGTTGCTTGTTTGAAGGTCAGTGAAAATGAAGCTTAATATTCCTGTTGGGAATATTTTACTCCCTATTGAACATAAAATGTTGAAAGAACATAACATGTTGAAACCAACAATTTGCCAATTCATGGATAATTGTAGGTTATTTTTAATTTAATGACAGGAACACATCCCAAAAAAGTAGGAACAGGGGCAACAAAAAAGAGCAATGGGAGCCAATCAAAAACTGTAGGAGCAATTGGTAACTTATTAGGTTGATTAGCAACACATCAGTAACATGATTTATATATATATGTATAAAATGAGCATTTCAGAGAAGCAGAGCCTCTGTAAAGAAGGGCAGTGGTTCACAAATCTGTGACAAACTGAAAAAAAAAATTGATACATTTCAGAAAAAAGTTTTAACGTAAAATTGCACTGACTTTAATTGACTTTGTTGATTCCGTCTTCCGCAGCATAGGCATCGCGACCATTATATTTGAGAAGGATGGGGCCGATCCACATCTGAAAATGACTGGTTTGGTCGCCCTCACATTTACCAAGCAGTGTTGCCAACTTAACTTTTTCGCGATAATTAGTGCGTTTTAGCAACATTTTTGCAAAAAGAGCGACTTTGGTCAAATTTAGCCACTTTTTTTCAGGTGTTATAATGAAGACTTTTGGTGACTAACAAGCTTGTATCATTTTCACTCAGAAGGTGCTGCTGTGTTTTTTTACTACCACTACTCATACCGTTGAATGTCAACTCCAGTTTTTTCTAGTTGGCTACAAAAATTCACCACACAGAAGCATAAACAAAGGGAGCTCAACCGTCTCTGGCATCTCATAATGTCCAACTAAAACCATATACCTTACCTCTATATGTTACCTGTTCTCAAAGTTAGCTCCATGTTATGCTAAAGAGATTGTTATATTAAACTAATAAATGAAAAAATTGTTGGAAACAATTTTTTCATTGGATTAGACGGGTTTTTTTATTTATCTAAATTTTTTTGCAAAGTTTAAGCAAACAAGAAATCAGATTTTGCCATTTCACTCAAATTCAGCAATGTTTTTTTTGTTTTTTTTTTGACAGTTACACTATTTTCTGGCCCAAGTCCGCTACTAAAAGTAGGTGTGTAACCTGTTAAAATTGTCCAGAACGCAGGAAATGGCATCCACTTCATTTAAAATTGTTTGGGCGAGGAAGACCCAGACCCCCCACGAATGGACGACCTTTACATTTTAAATGCCCCTCATCTATAGTGTATATTATCTAAAGAGTCAGAAAATAGGAAGAAATCTCAACATAACAGGTCAAAACTGGATGTTCGTGACCTCCAAGCACTCAGGTGGCACTGCATCAAAAACACAGCATTCTCCACAGGAAGTCATGGAATGGGTTTAGAAACACTTCCAGAGATCCTTGTGTGTGAACAGACGTCGCCGTGCGACCCACAAATGTTAAGAAGCCATATCTGAACATGATCCAGAAACGCTCTGGGCCAAAGATCATATGGGAAAATGGGAAACTATTGTGGTCAGATTAATTAAAAATGTTTAATTCTTTTTTGAAAACATGCACGCAGTGTCATGCAGACCACACAGGAGAAAAGCTATCCACTTGGCATAAGCACTTTGTTCGAAATCCTACATCTGTGCATCGTGGCTGCATCTTGGCGTGGGAGGTCTTCACATGTGGAAAGGCTCCATCAGTGCTGAAAAAGTAGTAGTAGTAGTAGTAGAAGTTTTAGAGCAACACCTGATCCTATCCAGACGTCTTTCAGGGAAGGACTAGTGTTTCTCAACAAGACACTGCTAAACCACAAACAGCATGGCTTCACAGAAGAGTTCAGGTGCTGAACTGGTCTGCCTGCTGGGCAGACCTTTAATTCACCTATAGAAAACATTTGGTACACCATGAAGAGAAAAAAAACAGCAACAAAGACCCAGGACTGTGCAGCATCAGTCAAGAATCGGACAACATTCCTCTCCTACAACTTCAGCAGGTGGTCTCCTCGCTTCCCAGTCAGAAAAGGGAGAGGCTACGCAACGGCAAACATCACCCTGTTCCAACTCTTCTGAGATGTGTTGCTACACATCATAGAAAATGAGCCGTTTCCATCAAACGGCAAAATGTCTTACTTTTACCATTGATATTTTTTTCTACTGGGAGTAAAATATGGATGAATGAGATTTGCAAGTTATTGCATTTTGTTTGTATTAATTTCACACCACATGCCAACGTTTTTGGAATTGGGGTTGTACTTTATCAGTTTCATGTTATTTCAGTGACCATTGTGGGTCTTTCTTCCTTTCACGGAAGGGTACCAACATATTTGAAAAATATAGGATGGAGTTTGAGGGGCAGCATGGTGGATCAGTGGTTCTCTCTGTGCTTGTGTTGGTTCCCTCCGGGTACTCCGGCTTCCTAACACAGTCCAAAAACATGCACACTAGTTTGATTGGTAATTCTAAACTGACCGTAGGTGTTAGTGTGCACGTGCGTGGTTGTTTGTCTCTATATGTGGCCCTGTGATGGACTGGCGACCTGCCCAGGGTGGACCCCTACGAGCTGGGATACGCTCCAGCAGACCCCCGTGACCCTGCAAAGGATAAAATAGGTATAGAACATGGATGGATGGAGTTTACGGAAATACAGTATATAAACAAAATACAAAAAAACAAACAAAAGAATAGCATTTTAATTTACACACAAATGTATTTATTATTTTATTGAAGCGTACGCATGTCTGACAGTGTCACAGTGCTGATTGGGAGAGGGGGACTCCATTATACGGAGTGATAATTTAAACTAAGTGTTATTGATATTTTTTTGATAGTGAGTGTGTACACAATACATATATATGTATTCTTTATATTTCATCTTGTGCGGTGTTGGATTTGTGTAAATGTATTGTGTTGTATTTTGGACCCTCCTCAGTATTACGTGGCTACATAAGAGCGTGGACTCTCACTCAACCTAAGTGTAAAACAGTGATCGTTGGTGTTGGTTCCATCTCAAAACTTGAAATATCTTAACCAGAACTCTTAACAAGCATTCAATATCAGATGCTAAAAAAACCAAATGTAATGAGTCGGGATGGGCTCGGGCAGACTCCCGTAAAGCGGGTATAGAAAATGGAAATAACGTTTTACATGACCTGGATGCAGATCATTCCCAGCATACATGTGAGACAAAGAGAAAAATGTGTCCTTTATATAACATTTTAGCTACACAAAGGGCTGCTATGACTAGTTTTTTCTATTGATTGTTGATCTTCTCTGAGAGAGCCACAAAGGTCAGCGGATAATAAGCAGATGCATTCGTGACAAAGGGTTCAGGGTGACCTTAACAAGCATTTACCAGTACTTGGTATTTCATCTACAATGCGTTTTAGTAATTTCACATCAAATGTGTTTGTTTCGGTTGTCAGTGTCCCTAGATTCTCAGAGCCTTTGTCATTTTATTAAGAAAACCTGTTTTTATACACTTGCTGATTGTTTTTATCTTTTAAATTTGGCTGAGTGTCAATAACAGACTTTTGAACTGCCAAACTCAGACTGCATAATAATGATTCTTTAATTTAATTTAATTTAATTTATGCTTAACTTGAACTTTACAGGCCATATGTACTCTCTTAGCTGAGGTTTAGGGTTTGTTCTCTTGTTATTAAAGTCATCATTTTTAATCCTCATTTAGGTTCATGCAACATGCTACCTCTAAATAAACAAGACAGAAAGATTTGTTTTCAATTGTTAGTTTAGTAAGTCCTGTTATAGGCGTAGAGGTTAATCATATTTCTAACTCTTAACTACTCTTGTTTGGTCTCTTGCTCAGTGGCTCTCTCATTGCCTCTTTGTTCATTATGTTTTATTTTATTTTATTATCGTTAGTGATGTGTGACACTGAGCCTTAAAGTGATAAACAGTTGTCGAGAGAGACTGTTCTTTGCTGACAGTAGGAACAGGACAATGTGAAAGACAAAATGAATCACATATTGTTTCAAGTGAAACTTGGACTGGAAGTCTGTCATGGAGTTGAGTGTCCTTCATGACTGTGAGAAGATTCTGCAGGAGCAGTGACATTTCCTGGCTTTCCTGCTCATTAAGGCTTCCACACATCAACCTTCATATGCCTTCATAGCTCTTAAATGTGTGAAGGGGAGTGATAGCCTAGTGGGTAAAGAGTTGGGCTTGGGCCTGGCGGACCCAGGTTTGAGGTCCTGGGCTGGCCACAACAGTGAATGTAGAATGACTGAGCAAGGTCCTTAACTCCCGCTGGGATAGCAGCACTGCTCCTAGTGAAACTAGAGATACATACTGACAACAATAACTAAAGCTTGAAAAGCTTGGAGGACAAAAACAATTCCTGCTGCTTTGTGTACACTCTGAGAACCTGCAGCTGGACTGGTCCACCACGATGCACCACACATCCTGGTACTTGAGAGTGGTCATGGTTTTTTTACATTTTTTTATGGGGCCTCAATACACTGAAGGTCACCGGTAAAACACTAAATGAAAAACAACTCGTCGCTGTATTTTGCAGCTTTCATGTATAGCTTTTAAACATTTGGTGTTGTTAATTGTAGCGTCACAATAATATGGAGGTGTTTCAGATTTTGTGATCTTTGTGGTGGAGCCATATCTGTTGTTTATTGAGACTTTATATCATGTAAATGAAAGTACTATTCCAGAGTTCAACTAATCCTAGATCTATTGCTAGATAATAATATGTGTAAATTTTCCTTATGGTGCAAAATGATGTGAATCACAGCAATTTTGATTTATAATGGCTTATACTGTAGCAAACCTGGGGTCAGGCAAACGTCACATGACACTTTCATGATTTTAATGCACATGTTACGTAGGAGCCAGGTGGCCAGATAACTGCGTTTTTCAGGACTCGTCTGAGAGCTGCTCCAGGACCCATGTAGTCAGGAGGAAGCAAATTTACAACGGTGGCCAGGACTCCCTAAGAGCCAACTCTTGCGTTGTCACAGCAACCAAGCCAGATAAGGCTAAAAAAGCAAACGTCATATAAACATCACCATATTCCTGCAGCCACACATTCTCTGAAAAAGGAGGAACGCTTTATTTAAGTTGATTAAAACCTTTTAACTTCATTTGAATTTTGTATGTCAATGTTTTAATTACAGTTCAATATTTGCTTAAATTTGCTTTCAGGATGATTAAAACAATATGACTTTCTATTATTTTCAGGACCAGAGTTAATGAGAATAAATGTTAATTCAATTTTACAGTTACCTATTAAAACAGTTTTAACTTCGCTGTTACTTAGTCGTAGAAACAATATTACAGATTTTCAGTATTTTATTTGGATAATTATTAAATGACCAATATGTGTCAAAATCCTTTGTTTTCCTGAAGTTACTTATAGATTTTTACTAAGTATAATTAATTTGCATGGAACGGCTTTTATATAAAGATTAATGAAATGGAAACTGAAATTCCTTTACATAGAGTGAACATGTCCTCCTTATTGTGAAATCTGAATGTTTATTCTCATAAGTTTGTTAGTAAAATCCTGTGATAAGATAGTGACACATCGGAAGTGAGGGACAGGGTGTTGCCCAGAGTCCGCCAAAGGCCATCATTAAGCTGCAGACTTTTTTGTTTTAGTTTTTGTAGAGTCTTCCAGCAAGTGCAGTTTTCTGCTTTTGATTTGAGGAGTTGAGTTTTTGTTCAGTTACCAGAGTTGAGTTTCTTGTTTTTGAGAACGGAGGAGTTCAGAGTCTTCCAGAGAGTAAGCAACAGTTTTTAATTCGAGGTGAGTTGAGATGTGTGACACTCGATGGATGAAACACTTATGGATGGACTCAACAAATGGACATGGATGAAACAGAAAAAGGTAGATGGCCAGCCATCCTCACTATCGGGCAATGCATTTTTACCTAAGATGATTTTTTATCAGCTTCTTGATCAGCCCAAGTCCTGAACGAAGATTCTTAGTTACTTTGACATGCAACACCAGGTGCAGTAGTCTTGGTATAATGTGGATTCCTAATTTCAGCATCTTGCAGATGAATAACCAAACATAATCTGCCATCTGGGGAAGAGAAAGCAAATGCAGCACACTCGCACCATCTACAGGAGAGAGTGAGCATTTTCACAGAAGTTCATTTTAATTGTCCTTATGTGCCAGCACTTACAAAATACTTGTAGTGGTTTTTCTTTCGAGTGTTTCAAAGTTGAACATTTCATTGTTAACTACTGTTACTCTTAACTAGGAATGTTATACTTTACAGTCATTTTATAAAGTATCAAATCCAGTGTTATCAAAAAGGAGTTTGACATCCAAAAACAATAAATCATAAAACATATGCAGTAAAAGTCTCTTTCAGTAGATTGTAACGTCAAATTGTAGCAACAAAATTTATTGTAAAATTCAAATCATTAGTAGCATCAAATATGGACTGTCTGGCCTCAAATACAGCTTGTTTAGTGAAATAAGACACATTTTAGAGGTCCAAATTGGTCTTCATTAAAGCACTACAGTAAATGCAACAATCTGGAGAGCACACAGGTCTAACCCTAACAGGTCCCAAGCCTTCAAAGTCTTAAGAAAGTTTGTTGTTGGTCTTGACTTCATCTCAGCACCAGATCTGCATCAGGACATTGACAATCGACCGTTTGGTTTTGATGGTTTTCAAGATCAGATTGGGAGCTTTAGAGTTTGGAAGCCTGGTCAAACCCTTCGGCTTTTTAACAAGTTCATTCTGAGCAGTTTTTGTTGGTGGGACACTTTTCTGCTGAGGGAGGCCACCGGCGACCTTTCACCGGTAATGAGCTGGTATAGGGTTCACCGGACCCCTATGACCTCGTACAAGATTAAGAAATGAATGTACAGTATAGAAAATGGACGGATGGATTTCCATGAAGTAAATGCCGACGGAATGCATTTAATAAATAATTAATAAAAATATGTTAAGTAGAGTTAAGTCAAGTGGTCAGAGCCTTAAAGGTTGTATGCGTCTTTATGATGATCTAAGAAGCAGACTATTTGATTTGTGTCCTCCACATGCTTGATGGTACCATAAGTAAATAATCTCAAAAACAAGAAGCCCACAGAAGCTCTGTGTGTGAGGTGTGTCCGCTAGAGGGCAACCTTTCCACAAGTACTTTCTTCTCATATGCCAAATCAAAATGCAGAAATAATTACCTTATGGATGGATGGATGGATGGATGGATGGATGGGTGGATGGATGGATGGATGGATTAAACTGAGCAAATACTAAGTTCTTGCAGTCCCGTAAACAATTTCCAAGTGTTTCATTGAACATTTTAATCAAAGACTGAGACAGGCCTTTGAAGACCCCCATGCATGCAGTAAAGATTTTTAATTATTGTACGTCACGCTTTGCTGAAAAACAGTTGTAGTTAGTACAGGATACCAGGCTACAGTATATCAGATAAAGGACAATATTAACATCTGTAGATGTCCTCCGTCGTACAGGATTTACATAAATAACAGCAATGCTTTCATGGACCTGCAGCAACAGCATCAAGACATTAACTTAGTGGAACATGAACATGTGTATTGGTATATATAACCTCCCTACCACCAATCCAGTTCTATTGCTCAGATTTTTCCATCAATCACACACAGATATACACACAAACATAAAAATACTGTCATACCTGTACCTGTCTGTCTCTCTCATCTTCCCCGCCTCAGCTCATGTCCTGCATGTTCCTCTTGTCTTTTGGAGACTCTGTCTCCCTATGTCTTTTTCCTCTTGTTCTGTCTCCATATGCTCTTTTATTCCATTCATCCTCTTTGGCTCTTAAGGCCCTAAGGCTTTAATTTATTCTTTTTTTCACCTAAAAAAAGTGCTCTTTCACTTTTTCGCTTTTCTCTCTTTCTCATATTTTTGTCTCTCGACTGATGCGTGCGATTGTGTTTGCATTGTGCTCAGCTTATTTTTTCAATTCTTGCCATCTCTGAAATGGCTCTCTCTTCTTCATAGTTTGTAACCAGCAGTGTCAAAAAAGAAAAGAAAAACATAGAAATATCAACACACTGGGAGAAGTTTATTACAGACTATGCTTTAAAGGAACCTGCAACAGTTGTTGAAGAGGCTTTTTCTGTTTATAAACTAGTAATAAACCCTAACATTTTATGTTCAGCTGAAAACTCACATTTGTCTGGGATGTTCTGATATGAATCCATTTCATGATTTGAACAGCTGGCTGGCATGTCGATGATGACACTGAATGTTTCCACCTGGTGCCACTCTTGGCTTGGCCTTTTAGTATTACTTAAAGCTCTGTAGCTTCATCTGAAAACAATTTCTGCATCTTAGTTTGTCTTCATGTGACTGGCACCTACCAGAAACATCAGAATGGTCATATTTATTTTAAAGTGACACAACCCACGATCCCCAAAACAAGCAAACAGCAGCATCAGATGCATGTCAGCCTTTGTGTTTGGTGAGCAGGAGCTCCCACCAGGTAGTGCACAAGTTTAGTGGTCACAGTCCTTTTCCCAGATAAGCACCTCAAAAACACTTAGTTGTAGTTCAAGTGCTCAGGGTGCACACATGTTCAAGGTGTTTTCAGTCACAACTAGTGACAGTTTTTATTGTTAAAAAAAATGCTGGCACATTGTTAATTGTTTCCATGGCTTCTGCTCTTAGACCTGGACAAGAATGTCAGTATGTCTGTGCTAAGGAAAAAAAACATTGGCCTTGGTTTCCATTGGGTTTCCATTGAGTAAATCTTAAATTTCATGAGGGGAGTCTAAAACAAACAAACAAAAAAACAAGAACAAACTTTAAAGAGCTCTATCTGAGCATGGGCCCCTGAAAGAACTGCTCTTTGGGAAAATAAACTAGTGAAGATATCCCTCTTGGCTTAATTTAAAATGGTCAGAGTCAAATTTGTAGCTTTTGACAAAGTTATGACCCATGACCTGAAGAGCAGAACTATTATTAGAGACCATGAAAGGACAGAAAAATGATAACTTTCCTTTGGTCTGCAATAAATAAATAAATATGCTGTTGCCTTGCACATTTGTATTTATTTGTATTGTCCTCCAATAACCAGTTGAGGGTTGGACCCCTCACCTAATCACACCTCTGTGTTCTCATGACTGCCAATCAATCAATTTCTCTCCAAACTAACACTTTACACACATGTTTAAGTTTGTGTAAGTATTGCAAACTTATTGCACTCAAGTTAACTGTAGGTTATCCACAGTTTGACTGATTCTTTGTTATCTCGCGTCTGGTCAGAAGGTATCACTTTAACTGCTCGTGGTTGTGTGGGAACTAGCCTACAGACAGTTAACCTTGACCACATGTTCCAACACTCCAAACAGACCCTTTAATGATAACCCAGCGTAATAACTAACTTCTCTTTGGAAGGAATGCTCTATGAAGACACACTGCTGGCCTTTTCTGCATTTTTGTCATGTACAGAAGGCTGCAGAAAACAGCTTACATGAATTTCAGCATGTGAAATATGGCTTAAATAAGCAGTTTAATTTTGACCCTTTGCCCTCTGCAGTAAATAACCATCCTTCCAGCTATCCATCCAGTTTATCTTTAATGTACATAGTATCCAGTAAAAACGAGTGATTCATATCATGATTCAAACATTTAAAGAAGGGGAGCCAATGTGCTGAATTTCCACTCTGGAGGAAACTGTTAGACATGTCGTGACATCAGCGCCGACAGATTTACATGGTTTTGCTAAACAATATAAATCACAAGTAGGAAAGGTTTCAGTAATGTTCTGCTTATGGCTAAATTAGAGACTGGAAGATTTTTAGTGGTCAAAACATTATGTGTGCTGTTTTCGTGTACATGGTAACCAGCCTCCATTTATGACCTGGCTCAAGCAAAAATACCTCATTGATCAGCTGGCTACTCTTGAACTTGAAATTTTGGGATAATTTGAAAGGAGAATAAAGAAAAACAAAAAAACAAATTGGTGAATATAGAATAAAGTAAACGATTTAATCATAAACCTAATCTGAAAGGTTGCTTGTTCTTTTTTTTCCCCAGCAGACTCTACCTTAATAAGATTAACTGCATCCTGAAAAATGGCAATAACACGTTTATTTACCTTCCTCAGTGTATAATTATACTTCATACTGTATAATCTCGCAGCTATGTCATTAAAGTAGTTTCTTTCACATACATCTAAATATTCGCCGGTTTTCCAGTGTTATTCTACTGGAAACATCTCTAATGTTGCAGAATGAATGTCAACACACCTCGATGATTAATAGCTAACATACAGATGACAGATATTCTGTGAATAACACTTTCAGCGCAGAGCTGTGCATGCCGAAATACGCTGGGCATTGTTTGAACCCGACAACTGAGATTTTATAGCTGGCATGTACTCTGAAAGAGACTGCAGCAGCCAACGACGCGTAACTGCCAGTAATTTATGACAGAGTGATTCATGACTTTTGTGTCAGCATGGCAGCTGTCTTTACATTTTGTTTTTTAACAAACTGGAAAAGATTTCTAAGGTAGACTCTCATGTCATGAACAAAAAAAAACTAAAACGAAAAACACAAATATATTCTGGGTCTCTGGAAAATCACCTAAAGAAAACTTGTGTTGTGATAGCTGCTATGTAAATAAACTGAATTAAATTGAATTGTAACACAAGACAGCCAAAAAAAAAAGATAAACAAAAAAAACCCTGAAGAAACCAAGTTGGCTTCATTTGGCTGTACGCTAGTTTACGCTTACATTAGTTTACGTAGTTTACGCTCAACTAATACCAACTATTCCTCTAATTCCTTTTCAGTTTGAATATTTGTTTTTGGCTGTTCAAGAGTTCCCAAAGATTTCAAGTCTCACTTTGTGACTCAGAGAGGTCTGGTGAGCTCTACTTAGGCGTAACTGACTACATCACTGTAGGTGATGAAATCAACGCTGCAGAGAAGCGAACAGTTCTGCAAAAGCGCAACCACCACGGTGCACCACAGAAAGCTGGAGGAGTCCTCGACTTTTAACGGGCCTCAGAACACACAAGTTATATATATTTTTTCACACATTAGAAACAACAGTTAACTGTTAGGAAAACTACTGCCATCAACTACACCTAACCAAGCACTGACCCGGGAACTCTGTCCACTATTAATGCATGTTTACTATAATCTACAACAACACACACAAAGATCTGGCTTCTTCCTGTTGTTCTCCAGGTATAGGTGTTTGTTTTCTTCAAGAACTCCAGCTTCGTGTCGCCATCAGAAACATGCACGGTAGATTGATTAGTGATTCTAATTGACCGTCGGTGTGGGTGTGAGTGTGCATGGTTGTTTACGTCATTTGTCTTTGTGTGGCCCTGTGATGGAGTGGCGACCTGTCCATGGTATGTCCTGTCTCTTGCCTGATGACTTTTGGGATGGACTTCTGCCCCACCCCCCCTAAACAGGACTAAAACGGGTATGGAAATTGGATGAATGGATGGATAAATGGATTAATGCATAATAATACAGCTCTATTTTAAAATCTATGCGATGACTTTCACGGAGGGACTTCACATATATTATTTCTGGTAGTAGTTCAGCTAGCTGTCTATAACTGAAAGTGACTGAGCACCTTTCCCACCTCTGCACCCGATGAGTTACTCCCAAAGAGCAGGAGACCACAGACTGTATTTCAGAGTCGGACTGGACCAACAAAAAGAGAGCCGGTGGTGACTGGACCTCCATTTGAAAGCTTTGTATTAGTCTTTTGATCATCATTCAGTAGGGGGTGGAAATGGTAAGGGTTTTCTGGTAAATAAACATGATTTTAAAGGCTTTCATTTTCCTCACCACTATCTTGAATGAAAAAAAAAAAAAAAGTTCTTAAGGCTTTTGCATTGATAGACTTTATTGTGTTTTAGATCAAATATCTGTCTGGCATGACCACAGACCGGCCGTAATTAATTGACATACTGCCTTTTGTGAACTATTACTGCTCTTTCTTGACTGGAGGCATTTTATTGAGGTGAGAAAATTCCGTGGCAGACACCAAAAACATGCATTAACATACCACTGCAAAGCCAAGGTTAGCGAACCTGGACTTACTCACTTATTACCCCTAACTATCCCTTTGGAAATACACATTTATAACTTTTGGCACACAGACCTCTAATAACAAACAGCTAACAACCCGTCATTATGGGGGCTTGAGCAGGAGATTTACAAATCTTAGGTTCAGTGACATTGGACAGGTTCCTCTCCCTTGAAAATGGTTATTCCATCAGGGGCATGGCAAACTGCGTGATAAAATCTTGTGATTTATTCCTAGAGGCTGATAATTACTGGTGTCTTGCCACCTGTCAAAAATGAATGGACAGGGAGAGTCCGAGGCTGTAGTCTTCATACACTTTACACCACAGCAGTAAATCTGACATGTTTGTGAAGCCATAAATTACTACTTGTGATAAAGCTCATGCACATCTAGGAGCTGAGTGACATGAGCTGAGCTCTCAAACAGTTTTAGCAATAATGGTATCTAGATTACCAGCAGAGGAAAGATATCATGAACATTTTGGCTTACTTGGTAGATTTACAACCTTACAGGAATCACTAAATGCCGAATACTGAGATGCTCAAACTGGTTCTCTGTGATTCAGTTGTTTGTGGATGTGAATGAGGTTTTAACTACACTTGACATGACAACACTTGTCTGAACAGTTTGTTATGATCTCAAGATCTCATTGGAGATCTTTAAACTTTTGTTACCAAGCAAGTGAGACGGAAGTTTCTTGTGACCTGATACATATCTTAGGAAATATCTAAATAAATAGCTTTTTGCCACTCAGATGTACTGAAACATTCAGGCTGGAACCCACAAGGATTAATATGACAGTCTTATGCCTTTTAACAGACATTGGTGGATTAAACACTGAGATTTAGACTGGAATTCAGAACCAGTGTAACCTCATGAAAAGCTCTGAGGTCTGTGCCTTTAAACAAACAAAATGCAGCCTAATAATATTGTTCTCGTGTAAAAAGTCTCAGGCATCTCTAAACTTGGTGTTTTCAAATGTATTATGACATTCATACGTATGTATGTATACATTTATCCATCCATCCATTATCTATTCCCGCTTACTCCATCTCCGGGTCACGGGGGTCTGTCGGAGCCTATGCCGACGCATAGTAGGTGAAAGGCAGGGGTCCACCTGGACAGGTCACCAGTCTGTCGCAGGGCCACATATAGAGACAGACAAACATGCACAGAGAATTTTAGGATGATCACTCAACCTACCCTGCATGTTTTTGGACTGTGGGAGGAAGCCGGAGTACCCGGAGGGAACCCACGCAAGCACGGGGAGAACATGCAAACTGCACACAGAAAGACCCACCGGGCCGGGAATATAACCACAAACCTTCTTGGTGTGAAGCAACAGGGCTAAACACTAACCACCGTGCTGCCTGTATGTATGTATGTATGTATGTATTTATTTATTTATGTGTGTTTATTTATTTATTTTACTATTTCTTTGATACGAACATAAAAAATATTGGCATGTGACTCTCAAATCTCAGCAGAGTTAAATCCTAATTATTACTGTATGGAAGTAAAAGCTGTGCTTGGTTCTGAGTCAGTATTTAGTGACCTCAAAGACTTCACTAAATACTGACTTTTACTTGTAGAGTCGCATTGTTTTAAAATTTGTCTGCTTTAATTTTGTTTACACATTATCTTGAGGTCAACTGATTGTTTTTTTGTTTTTTTTTGTGGCCAATGACTATTATAGAAAAAGGCTTATAATCAGCCAACTGATGGTTGGCCTAGCCTTAATTCCATCACTGTTTTTCTCTTTGCATCATTATAATGGGACCAAGAAAATAAACATTATACAGGGTTATTTCAACTTGATAAGAGAAAAACCTTAAACGTTTTTCACAGAACTCTGCAGATCTTTATTGTCACACACCAATGAGACTTTGTGCTTCAAGCTGAGGTCCAGCGTGTTGCCCAAAGAATCTGATTCCTTGTCGTGCTAGGTGTCAAACTTCCAAATAAAATGTATTTGCAGCTCTGAAAACCTTGCAAAAAAAACAAAACAAAAAAACCCCAAACAAGTATCCAAACATTTGCACTCATCTGATTCTCTGTGTCCATGATGCAATAGTGAAAAGACAGTAAAAGTCTTTTAAATCTCAAAACATAATTTGTTTTTTATAGATGCCTGAAATTATGGTATTTTAACATTTAAAAGCTTGTTGTCTCTGAATGTAACAGTTTAAATAATAGAAAGAAGGCAGAAAGAAAGCAATGCTTCGTGGCGGCTGCAGCGAGCGTCCGTGGGCTCGTTTTTTTTTTTTTTTTTTAGATCTGCACATGGCCGTAATCAGTGGAATCACCTTTCATTTGCAGCTTTATTATTTAACACATAGATCTTTCATGTGAACGTAGGCCTTTCCTCTGTCTATTTGCTCAAAGGGAGAAAGTACGCTCACTGACAGAAGGGGCCACCTGTTTACAAGATGCCATGCAACGCACTGCCTTGCACGGCAATTAATACAATATTTCAAGAAACTCGGTACTCTTTAACAGAATCCCAGTTGTACTAAAATGGAGCCGCATCTTCACAAGCCAAAGACCATCAAAGATCGATAGCCCGAGCCAGCAGCAATCACAGGCTCTAATTGTGAAATATTTACCCTTGTTTTTCCCTCTCTTTGAAGTCTAGCGTTTGCTCTGCTCTTTTCCTCAGGTGCTGCCCAGACCTGATTTATGGGAATGGGTTCCAGGGCAGCAACTCTAAATTACATGGCCCTTAAAGCTGAGCAAAGAGAGACGGAGAGAGGGAGAATCGCCGCTCCAGAGACAGCTAATTGCCAGGATGAATCTAACCAACAAGACACAAGAAGCTTCCTCTCTTCCCAGGCTTGACGAAAGGGGAAACAGATAACAGATTAGGTCACCTGGATAAATGTGCAGGCTGTCAAAGACCAGCGTCCAAGGTTCAAGTTAATATTCATGACTAATTATTGTAAAAAGAAAGAGTCATGTGTAACACACAGCAGAGGAAGAAGTAATGCCTGAGAGCATTTACTCCGAGTATATTTTTTAGTACAGTACATTTATAATTTGCAAATACAAAGAACTGTCCATGTGACTTGAAGAGTCTTATAAACAGCTCTGTCTTGTTTTTTTGTCTCGAGTTGTAACAACATTGGCATTTTTGAAGATTACAAAAGTGTTGAAGATGGAAAACCAGCTCAATAAAACCTTTTTAAAAAAAATATGATTTTATTTGCATTTTGAAACACGTGTTGCTACTGCCTCGCATACACAAGACACGTTAAAGGTTTTCAGAGAGATTTTCTGAGGGATGTGAGGCAGAGTCAGAGCTGGAGGAGGAGGTGACAGTGCCATTTCGCTCCAGGGCACCCATAAACCTGGAGAGGGAGAGGGAGAGAGAGAGAAAGATTCCTTACAGGTGACTGTATCATGTGACTTCAAGATCTTTAAAAGCAGGACAACCTGTCTTCTTGAGGTACTAGTAACAACAGGGCCCCAGAGGAGTCAGAGGAAGAGAATATCTGGGCTGTCAGCTCAGCAGCGTATACCAACAGCCCCACTGAACAGGCAGAGAAGCTTTTTTGGGGAGTGTTTTGAGGAGTGCCAGCAATTTTCAAGCACAGCACACTGTGCAGTGCACATTTTACCAACGACATCTTATCACTGCAACGACAAAAATTGCAAGAAGACTTTGCTCTGAATTGTCTGGTGTCCACTTCATTGACACAATGAGCTGCAGCAGTGTTGCAGGTTCAGAATTTTCAGAGGAAGAGCTGGAGTTTGGGATGCTGGAAGAAGGTGAAGGCGAGGGAAGCCCTAAACCAACGTTCCAGGACAGCGAGAGTTCAACCAGCAGCCCAAGTGACCCAGAAGAAGGCACCAAGAAGCGCAATCGACCTGTCCGCTCAAAAGCTCGAAGAATGGCTGCTAATGTCCGGGAGAGAAAGCGCATAATGGACTACAACCAGGCCTTCAATGCTCTCCGTGTTGCCCTCAATCACGACCTTAGTGGCAAACGACTTTCGAAGATTGCCACTCTTCAGAGGGCCATCAACCGCATCTCTGCTCTCTCTGTATTCCTGAGCTCTAACCCTCCAAACAAGCCCTGCACCCACCGGGAATGCTACAGGTCTTCTGTGGGACCAGCAGTGATGGGAGCATCTCGACTTGAACAGACCAGGGTAGCTGTTCCTCGCTTGGAGCATCAGAACTATGTCCCTTGGCATTCCTCTGAGTCTCAACAGATGCAGCCACAACAAGGCCCTCACATGCACAGGTTGTCTTCAGATCTACATGTGTACATGGATAAATCTGCGTCATCATGCCCCCCATCACCGCACTATCCTTGTTATCACCCCGAGGGACAGTTTTATGCATCAAATGGACACTGCAGCAGCCCCCATAAGCATCCGCCCAGTCCGGCACGATGCCTTCAGCTGGGCGAGGGTTTGGGTTATCAACCGGGGATTTGGACCTCCTGCACTCAGGGATACATGGACACTTTTGTGGAGCCAGCTAACACTCTCGGGCTTCCATGGCAAATGAGCTGCCTGCAGGAGCCAGAGTACAACCTCTCTCTGTGCTCTGACGTACTGTAACAGGTCAAATCCGTCACTGTGAGCCCTGAACACTGAAGACACGGCAGAACTCCCTCAGACAGGAAGCTGATGTGAGGTTTTTGTGTTTTTACCATAACTCAGTATTGCAGTAATTGTGTAACAATTCAAAATGTTCAGTCGTAAGAATGTTTCACCATCTGCAGTAAATCTAATACAGGATGGTCTTCTGGTCATAAGATTGTTAACTTCTTGACTTTTGACAAAATGGAAACTATTGGAAATGATGTTGCATTACTAAATGTAAGACCATAAAAATGAAGAGACCTCATTCACATTTTAGGAAAAATTGTCTGATATCTGGTGCCAAAGTGCAACATTTGCTAATGTATTTATTCTTTCTGTTGCATTAAAAATACAAGCTGTTTATGCAACTTATAAGGTCATTTTTTCTCTTGGCAAACTTTGAAATTAAATGTTACAGCTATTTGACTCTTGTTGTAGCTCCTTCTTTAAAAAAAATCTTATACTTTTTGTGTTTTCACAACACAAATACTTGCATATGTGCATGCATGTCCATGTGAGCATTCATACCCACATGAGTGTAGGTGTGTGTGTGTGTGTGTGTGTGCATGCGTGTGCGTGTGTGTGTGTGTGTGCGTGCATGTGTGTGTTTTTGCCTATAGCCTATGGCCAGTAGTCTCCACCATTCTGACTGTTAGATGACAGAGGTCCTTCACTCTGCTGAGAAATGTCCTTACAAGTCCATTCTTGTCATTTTTCTGTCAGGAGAAGTCAAGGTGTTATTTACACACGCTGTTAAGTGTATGCATGAGTAGAGAGCAAAAACTCTGAAAGTGTTTCAGCCAAAAATCAATCTGCAATACATGGCTATGCACAGTGTATCAGTGCATCTTGCACCAAATCATGTTTTTTATACCCTCCGCATTTGCTTGGAAGCACATTTCACTTAAAACAACAGTGCATCAGCAGTAGCGAGATTGCCAACACCATGAGGTCAGTGGGTCGCTTTATGATAATAAAGAGTGAATTCTAACCACACCCTATCCTCTAGGCCATACCACATCATGTTAGTATACAATAGCTTTCCCTTCCCTGCAGAGCAGCATGTCATGGAAAACAGATTTAATATTAGGCCACAGGACAGAACCCACCGACAGATTTATGTGGGTTCAGGAAGGAAGAGTGTGCCCATCATCAGCACGGTGAAATCCCCTTTTGGGTTGCACTGGCCCGCAGGTGGAATGGGGTGTGTTACGAGTTTTTGAACATCCTGGAGGTCTAACAACAAGAGCCTTGAGACTGCTGAAAAGTGTCTGCCCAGGGAGAACTTCTGCAGGCTCAGTGGAGAAATAACCGGTATGGTACAACAGCAATTAGCCAGCAGGAAGGAGAGGGTAGACGGACAAAGAGATGAATGGAGAGGAGGAGGGAAATAATAGGAAGAGGAGGATTTAGGTGGTGAGAAAAAGAAGAGTGACAGCAGTTTGAGTCTGTTGTTCAGCCTGTGCACAGACTTGAATCACTGGGAAACTTTGAGTCACTCTTGAGAGACAACTATGGCTGACAGCATGCAGTGACGGCATGTCTATTCCTCCACCCTTTTTGGCACAAAGGCTAATCTTCACTTTCTACCGTGCCAGTTTTTTTTTTTACCTATATAGGTCCTAAGGAGACTCAAGAGTGGAGGTGCCTTCATGGTGCCATGTAATTCGTCCAAGAGAATATGTAATTGTTGAATCTGTCAGCGTTTGATTTTATATGGAGAACGTCTCTGAATGCATTCTTACCGCACAGCGAGGAGCGGAGAAATACATCCCGTCATTTACGTTAAGAGTTGTGATCAGGTTGAACGTTTGAATTTAGTAACAAAATCAAAGCAGCTATAGCGTAAGCATAATTGATCATGAGTTCATCCTGACAGAAACACCCTGAAGTCTCATTAAAGTATCGGTTTCACAATGTGATGAATCCGTTGAAATTGATAGTGTTTTTAGAGGGTGATTTGTGTATTTGTGATGGGCAATTGTCACTCCACGTCTGAGTAAGTGACAAGCATGCTTGGTGCATCCAGTCTTGAATGAGTTACAGAGCTGTAATTTCCGAGTCTGTCTTTTGTTTGAAGATGAATAATATAAATCAAATGTGACAGCCTGCGCTTTAACCCACAGCACAACTTTAACCAGAGCAGAACGAGGAACTAAATCACACTTTGAAATGTTATTCTGTCCAAAAAGATCAAAAACAAAGAGATTAACATTTGAGTAGCGCAGGTTTAATAGGCCAATCATGGATAGACTGTCTTTGGTTAATGTTTGGTTATTGTTGTTGTTCTTCTAAGCAGTGATTTGTCTGTTGTCACACTGATGACAGCATCAGTCAATGTGGGGTTCAGTGTTTCTCCCGGGAAAACCAGGAATCAAAAAAGTGACTTTCCAACTGACAGACAACTGCTCAGCCTCAGCGGGGAAATGTCTGCGAGACACTTTGGTGAAAATGTCAGAGGGTTAAAGTGCCTGTCGATAGCAGCTGGTTTCAGGTGGTGCAGTGAGCCACTCGACTCCAGACGCCTCAGAGGGACCAGTATGTGGTGCAAAGCTTTACATATTAAGATGGCAGTGTTTCTCTTTATTTCAAACTTAAACTTGTTCACAAATTACTTTTAGTAACCTCTGGAGCACTGTATAGCTGCACTGAAAACTCACAGAAGCACACACCAAATTGATAGAAAAATAATTGACTGGATTTTTTTTTTTGTTCCCAGACACTTCCTTTCCCTTATCTGCAAGTTGATCTTAAACAGCTGGAAATGATCCCTCTTTGAGCCACAATCGTTTCACAATCCACGTGAAATGAAGCTCTGCAGTCTCACTGCTGCTCCATTCTTCTGGGTTTTTATTTTTATTTTTAAAGAGGCTAATTTTATATACCGTATTGGTCAACATTTCAAACAAGTTTCTTTTTGTGATGCAGTGAAAAGCAATATATCCTAACCTTATAATTCTACTTTGATCTAATACAGTGATGTAAACGCACCTAGCAAATTGGGTCTGTCTTTTAGTTTGTAGTTTGTTTGTTTTTGTTCAATTTGCTGAGATTTTACACACAACATTGCTCATAAAATAATTAAACAAATAGGAGGAACATTGAACAACTGTGAGAATAATCGATCTTGTTGCCATGCTGTGATGAACATGTGTGGACTTTCAATCAAAGTCTGTCTGTGCGAAAGCACCGGATCCAGACAGACTTCTCAGCCCAGTGAGAAATCCTGCTTTGTTGAGACTCTGCAGACAAGAGCGTGAACAGGTCAGCTTTTTACGTTGACTTGTGACTCACCTGAGGATTTACCTTACGTATCAAACTCACGAGCCTGTCAGTGATCCATCGCCTTTTCAGACTGTTCCGCCTCCTCGACACCCAGGCAGCAATGCTGACAGGAAAAAAGAAGCAAACATAAGAGAAATGATGTCAAGACACATGGGTGTGTTTGATATATGAGAATGAGTCAGCCTCTAGAGTGGAGATGCATGGGGATGCACACACACGCACGCACGCACGCACGCACGCATGCATGCACACACACACACACACACACATACACACACACACGCACACACACGCACGCACGCACGCACGCACGCACGCACACGCACGCACACACACATGCACACACACACAGGCACACACGCACGCATGCACGCGCACGCACGCACACATGCACACACACACAGACACGCTTTTGTAGTAATACATTTGTAAAGGTTATAAATGAGATTCATCTCTGTTGACACAGTAAGATTAAATCTAATTAGCTGCTGTCTAAAATACAGAGCTGAAATTAAATCTAGACTGTAATTGCTATAATTTCTCTGTGAGTTTTTTTTATGAAAAAAGGTTTATTTGTTGGATTTAATTTCAGATTTATATTTCAGAGGATTTTATTCTTTCTACATTAATATGAGAAGTGCTGTCATCATTGCAGTTATGAATCCATCCTCCGTACACAGAGGGATGTTAGCAGCGCACGGTAGTGTCAGTTTATCAGATAATGGCCAAGCAGGGGTCGTGAATGAATAATTAAAATTAGAATGAAAAAACATCAGTATGGTTTGAAAATAGTCTTTTAAAACCTGACGATTTCTGAAAAGATTCTCCAGTAAACCATTTCTTTTTGTTAACCTTCCGGACAAGCTGTGAATATGAATTGAATAGTATGTATCTGACTCTTATTGTAAATGGTTAACTTTGCCATTTTGATAATCAGGATTTAAATAAAAATAATATACTCTTATAGTTTCTATATAGTTTCTTAAATATCAGTGCATCACCCACAGTTGGAAACGTGTAGGAACGTGGACGTCGGTCTGTGAGGGTGATGCACATCTGTGGTTCCGCCAGTCGGAATGAAGAACAGTAAAATCCCTCTGTTTGGACATGCACGCCAGAAGGTGTAATTCAGTTCTCTCTTTAATAAAATGAAATGTTAAAAAAAATATTATATTAATTGAATATAAGACTTAGCAAATGGAATTTGTTTAAATGAAGGTTTGGAAAACTTACATTCAGGTTTCTGTTTGGTTCAATTAATGTTTAAGCATACAAAACTATTTGCTTGTTTTATTTTGTCCAGGTAAAATAAGCTACTGTGTACAGAACCTTGAACCTTGTATAAAAAAACACTTGCAAAACACTCATCCATCCATCCATCCATCCATCCATCCATCCATCCATCCATCCATCCATCCATCCATCCATCCATGGAAGTTGGTATTTATATTATATATATATATATATATATATATATATATATATATATATATATATATATATATATATATATATATATATATATATATATATATATATATATACAACTTCCATGCTTCTAGTAAGGCAGAGAATTACAACTACAAACTCCTCCAGATTTCAAATCCAGCTCGTTCCCTCTGATCCTCCTCCTCCATCCACTTCATGTCCCCTCTGCCTGCCTCAGCACGATGGGAAGCAGAGCTTTTAGTCACTCCTTACCTCCTGACATCCGCAATATTGACTCTGTTTTTCAAATCCAGACTCAAGACTCACCTATTTAAGATTGCCTACTCACTCTTCAACTACAACTACACTGCCCTTAATGTTTTTTGTTTTTACTTTGCTGATTTTATCCATTGTTGTTTTATCGCTTTGTTGTAAAATGTCTTGGGGTTTTATGTAAGGCACTTATAAATATAATGTATTATTATTATAGTATTATTGTAGTGCATGTGAGTGTGTAATGTGTAGTGTGGGGATGAATGGACAGACATTTTAATGTAGGACAAACAGATATATTTGTGTGTGTGTCATGTGTGTGTGGAACGTGTGTAGTCCAGCGGGAGTCTTTCTGGAGTTTGCACGCTCTCCCTCCGGGTACTCCGGCTTCCTCCCACAGTCCAAAAACATGCATACTAGGTTGAGTGCTAATTCTAAATTTCTCGTAGGCGTGAGTGTGAGCGTGCATGGTTGCTTCTCCAGGTTGTACCCCTGCCTCTCGCCTGTAACATGCTGGGATAGGCTCCGATTGACCCCCGTAACCTTGCAAAGGATAAAGCGGGTATAGAAAATGAAAGGATGGATGGATTCATGCAGTCAACTATACAGTAAATTATACACACACATATGTATATACATATTAGGTATTGGTAACAATAATAATAATTATGCAGTTCTCAATGATGGAAATGTGTAAACCTTTATTTGAGAGTATATACATGTCATATGTGCATCATCTATTTAGTTCTTACATGTTGTGTGCTGTGTACTTTCTCCACACTTATCCACATCCATCCATGGCCTCTTCTATTTTGGTTTCATGTGAGCCAATGTTCGGCCTACTGGGCTGATTTGTTTGCTTTGGAAAGACATGAGCAGTTTTGCCTCTGAACACTAGATGGAAGCATAATCATTGAGCAGAAAGTACCTTCTTCTTTTTTTTAGTACCCATCTGTTGGCTAAATGAAGACAGAAATACAAAAAGAACAGTGATAGACTGGCAACCTGTCCAGGGTGGACCCCTGCCTCTCACCTATAATGAGCTGGAATAGGCTCCAGCAGGCCCCCGTGAACCTGTACCGGATTAAAACAGGTATAGAAAATAGATGGATGGAAAAACAGAAAGACACACGTCAACATCATTTTTGTCAGACTACACAGAGAACTGGTTTGTAGTCATGTGTGTTCAGTTCATAAATATAGGAACTGTGTTGTCAGTATAACCATCCATCCTTGACTGTAAATGTACTAAAAAAAAGTTTCACATACATATAATACAGTTATTACAAAATGTAAATTTCAGTATTTTAATGGCGTTTTCAAGTGTATTTAACCATATTGCTGTTGAACGGGTTTATGAAGCACAGTTTTTTCAGGCATCACACCTGTTCAGACAAACAAAACAACATTTCGATGTCATAAGTCTACATAAACTGTACTTTTTGTACATACAGAGAAAGCCACCACGTCATGGGGTTGCCCCTGCCTTATGTTAGGTAGGTGGCACACAGTCTGCACACACAGGAACGTATGCACACTTCCATCTTATCTTTCCATCCGGCCAGCTTGTGTTGTGCTTATTGTTTTATACAACTGCAGAAATGATTATACATAATACTAGCAGGGGAAGTAAAATAGATATCAAATTGCTAAGACACTCAGCTTCCTAAATGTTTTTGTGACAAGTAAAATGGACTAGAAATGTTTTAAGATGTTCTAGACTTATATGGAATTTAAATATTTAATGTTCGGATGATAAGCTGGTTTTATAAAATACGTTTACGTTTAGACCTGAGCTTGCCTTCTCGTGCATGGGGATCAAGTCTTGGCTTAGTCGTGACAAAGCAGAAATCTGCAAAGAAACACATGATTTCTTACATGTGTAGGAACTGAATGAAATAAAAAAAGAGTCAAGAACAACAACAACAACAAAAAATAACACTTTATTGACAAGTGCAGCCAAGCAAAAACAAGCGCTATAAACAGCAGCAAAGACATGGCCGGCAAGGTATTTTGACCACATTTGAATTACTTGAGACCAGGGTTAGGGTAAGTTGATTTTCTGTGCTGATGTCCACTAAGTTTACTCGTTAACCTCATCGACTGCATCCCACTGCTCCAGCGCTCTGTTCAGAATACTACAAATACTGTGAGACTGCACTGAAACATCATCTTATTCTAGATTTACCATGAATATCCCATTGGAAATGCTATCAGTGTTATCTGTTATCTGCATTATTAAAGAGTAACGACAGCATTGCTGCAAAGAGTTGCTGCAAAGAGTTGCTGATTGACCAATCAGAAAGAAGCGACCACTGCAGGGCATCTCTGTGTGAAGCTTATAGTCTTTTTTCAGTTTCAGGAAAACATATTTCTTTCACACATCTCACATGTGGTTTCTGATAACACAGAAACCACATGTGTATAAAACGCTGGTTAACTTGTACTTCAAGGAAGCTGTCAAGGGCATCGGTTTGAATACAATTTCAAAGAGTTTCTGCTGAAATATTAAAGCAGGAGTTCATCTTATGTTTAAGAGAAAACAGCAAATCTTGGTGCTTCTAAAGATACCAAATATGGCAGACTGAACTTTGGATTAAATTATAAAAATACATATGTCTAGAGTTGTTTTTTAGTGGGTGACACATTCATAAAAAAATAAAGGATTTGATTCTTTCATGAATGTGTCACATTCAGAGAGTCCTTACGGCGAATGTAGGTCTCAACAACACAAGATCACGTCCCGTAAATGTTGTTTTTAAACATTTCTCTCAGTATTTCTCTGAGGTTGGAACAAACTGATGCTCTATGAAAGGGGGAAGTACTGTGATTTAGTAGGTTTACTTCTCTTGAGGAAGACAAAAAAGAAAATGGATGAAAGAAAGTGTTAGTCCAGAGCACATGTTGCAGCATTAGTAGAAGAAAATTATTTATTCCTGTCTTGAAAAGGAAACAAATGTGGGCAAACTGAAGGGACCTTAAATGTCTAATACATAACTGTAACAAGTGATCAGTAAAGCTTCTGCAGACCATGGCACAAGAGGTGACTCCTTGACAAGATGTCACAGCTCTCAATCCACCTCGGATAACTTGCTTGGCAGGCTTTGGAGCTCCATAGACTCGGGGATGAGCTGAGAATAAAGGGTGGCAGCTGCGGCTCTGGGATAAGACAGACTGCATTCAGAATCAAGATGACAAGGCCTATGGTTTATGAATTTAAAAAAAGAAAAAAGGGAAAGACCCTTCTTTTATGAAGTTTCTAGCTTGGCTTTTTCAGTTCAGAGTTGTAGATCTGCTTTGAGATGAGTGAACAGAATAAGACACGTAGACACTTACACTCCAGAAAACACTCAACATCTACACGCAAGCAGGTGTCGGCCTTGAATAGAAATGTCATCAGGCAGTGGAGGGAATATTTTGAGGATCTTCTCAACCCCACCAACATGTCTTCCATAGATGAAGCAATGTCTGTGGACTCAGAAGTGAGGCTGACCATCACCGGGCAGTTGGGATGCTCCTTGGGGGCAGAGCTCCAGGGGTGGATGAGACCCATCCATGTTTCTCAGTTGGAAAACACTAGACTGCCCTTTTTATGTTTGGGATGAGATGATGCCTTAAGTAGAAGAACAGAACAGGAATGCGACCGGTGGATTGGAAGTTTGCAAGTACAAGCAGTTGAAATTAGTTTCTTATGTAGAGTGTCTGGAGTCTCCCTTCGAGGCAGGGTGGGAAAGTACATAACTCACGAGCGACTTGGAGTAAATTTACGGCTCATCTACATTGTGAGGAACTGGTTGAGGTGGTTTGAATATCTGGTTAGGATTGTAAGGTTTAACCAGAGAAAACAACCTTATTCAATGCAGGATGCCACTGAAGTGGACCACCAAAACAAAGAAACATGGAGCCGAGTGACTAAAAGCTCTGCTTCCCATGGTGCTGAGGCGGGCAGAGGGGACAGTGAGGTGGATGGAGGAGGAGGATCAGAGAGAACGAGCTGGATTTGAAATCATCTAGGAGGTCAGAAAGATAAGGTGGGGCGAGGTTATGGATGGCCTTGAAGGTAAACAGGAGGAGTTTGTGGTTAATTCTGTGCCTTACTGGAAGCATGAAAGTTGGTATTTACATTATGAAGAAGCAGGTTCTTTTCTATTCATATTCTTAATCTGACAACCTGACCTGTCCCTCCTTACCTGATGACAGCCCCACTGTGACCCTAAACTGGATGGATGGATGGATGGATGGATGGATGGATGGATGGATGGATGGATGGATGGATGGATGGATGGATGGATGGATGGATGGATGGAATGTGTGCATTTCAGACCTGACAGGTTAAAGCACATACTGTACATCATCATCAGGTAAAGACTGAAAGTACAGTGCTGGTAAATGGGATGGAAAGACATAGAAAGGGAATTTTTTTCCACGTGCACCTTAGAGTTCACTGGCATTCTGTGACACAGAGACTGGATAATTTAACATTGGTAATTGAGTTAATAGAGTGTGTCTAAATAATTGAGGAGAGTAAAGTGGTATTTTAAAAGGTTATCAGTATCCTGACACATGGTCACCTCTGTGGAATATAAAACAGCACCTTGTCAGCTGATTGGACAAGCTCATTTCAGAAGCTATTCTCACTGCTGCATCTTTAATTATTCAGTTTTCTCCTTGTATTAGAAACTACCTCTAAATTATTGTTTTTATTTGTTTTTTTCCCCAGGGGAACTTGTCTTAAAAAGCTTTTGTAAGAGGGGAAGGTGGCGGTAGTGTGTTGGGAGGGAGGTGAGATGGAGTAAAGCCTGTCAGTGGAAGGTGCTGTGTTAAATATGATGAAAACCATGTCTGCAACTTAACACACTCACAAACAGTTTTTTAAGGTTCATAACCTAAAGGTTACCAATCGTTTGAAACCAATGCATCCCAGTGCATGAAAGAAAAATAACATGACAATAACAGCAGATATGATGTGAACGGATGTTTTAGGATAGCTCTTCTACAAGCTCATTCAAACTTTGCAACCTCTGGAAGCAAAGCAAAAGGTTCAGCTGTGTTGAACACTGCAAAAGGTGTGTCATTAGTCATACATGAAGATGTGTTTATCCAGATTTATTTGGTCTCTGGAGCTTTGCTGTATTTTTCTTTGAATGTTTTTTTGTTGTTGTTTTTTTCTTCTCTGCCACTGAGACTCACAATTTAATCAATTCCTTTTACTGAGCCTGAGACATAGGAAGAAAAGGCAATTACCGCAGGAGAAAATATGATAAGGGTAAAGAACTGAACCCTGACTGTCAAAAGAAAATTGATTGATTTTGTTTGCTTTGGTAAGTTAAACAGGCTTTATTTATATCTACTGTGTAGTTGATGAAAGTGATACCCAATGATGTTTTATTGCTTTCTCTCTCTCTACATATAAATACACACACACACACACACACACACACACACACACACACACACACACACACACACACATACACATATATATATATATATATCTATATAATATATATATATATATATATCTATATATATAAT